>VWZS01001838.1:393133-609070 GCA_013397075.1 Rhabdornis inornatus | reverse complement strand
CCCCCCCCCCCCCCCCTTCTGGGGCCTGTCAGGGACAGCTCTGAGCAGCAGACAGCTCTGCTTGTCACATCTGGACCCTGCAGCTAGGTCTGCATTAGCTGGTGAGAGTGGCCTGTGCTGGGCATCACTCTGAGCCCCCAGTGCTCAGGCTTACTCTCACTGACAATCAGTACCTATTTCCAAAGGTACAAACAAGTTTAAACCAATGGTGATTAAATTTATACACTCAAAAGTAGGCAATTAATAATGGTACAACGTGATGCCCAGGAATTTCAGGTACAGGAAGATTTTCTCTCTGAAGCACAGGTGGTCCCCTGCATGACTTCATTACTAGCCAAGCTGCTTCTGGGAGAGACAGTGGAAGGACAGATAGACAGGCAGACAGACAGATAGATCACTGTGTAGATGGCAAGTCCCCTTGAAGATACAGATGAGAACTTTGGTCTGGACTGAAGAAGGCTAATCTCCCCCTAAGACTCAGTAAAATGCTAGTAGCTTTTTTTTTTTTTTAAACAGATCAGCAAGTTTCCCCCGAAGCAAAGAGCAGGGACACACACACAGTAAGGGATGCCAAGAGGATATCAACAGTCACTGACCTCTGACATGGGCAAAGCTTTTGTGAGATCAGACGTGCACCTGCTGCTTAGATCAGTGTATGTATGGAGGCTTTGGGCTGCATATATTCACCGTGCATACTGAAGCATGGTTAACTGAAAACATCAGTCCATGCTTTCACCTTTTGAATATACATTTATTTTATTGATGAGGTCTCCAAATTGAGTTAAGTTTGCTAGCTGCTCAATGAATTTCTATCTTCGTTTGGAGGAAAAGTCTTTTGATACACAGCAAACACAGACTTCAACTTATCTACTGTGTCTATAGTCTTTTAAAATTATCTAGAAAACTGCTTCTTTGATTTGTTCTTTAGCTGGTTAAAGGTTAAAAAGCTTTAGAGAACACAGCATTTATTGCAACATCAAAGATGATTACAGAATAGCCTGGCAGTTTACTTCTTTGCAGAATGCCCATAAAAAAGAAAGATGTGTGCATTGGGAATTTGCAGAATGTGTTGCACTATAAGATAAACTTAAAAAGGAATGTGTATGTGCATGAATGCAATAAAGTTCCTATTTTGACGTTTACTGAAATAGCTTAAGTGGTACCACTTCTTTTGTAAATCTAGAAGGAAAAATGTTTTTTGAAAAAATACTTTAAGAGATGACAGAATGGATCCAAGTCAGAAAAGTTTAATTGCAGGTTAAATAGAAGATGTAACATGCTTCAAATCACAAGAGAGAGAAATTACAAGGTGGAAATATCCAATTTACACTAGACTCTTGCTATTTCAACCAATACAAAATTTTCAACCATCTGATGCCATTACAAGCAGAGAATGCAACCAAATAGATGGGCAAATTAACCTTAGAAACTGTTTGTGGTTCATGAAGTTTACAAATCCTGCTCAACAATTTTAGTAAATAATAGAATTAAAGTCCCCTCAAAACTACTTTTTATTTATTCATCTCAAAGAAATGAAATGTAAACTTGCATAATGCAAACTCCAGTCCACTCTAAAGGTAAGTTGCAGTAAATATGTGCAGGACTCCTAGAGTAGAAAGTCCATTGCACAAAGGAGTGTAACAATATGAGCGAGATTAAGATCATCACAAAGATGATGAGATGAATGTGGAACTGCTACTTATTGAATCCTGCAATATTAGAACTGGGACATTATTAAGCAGTAAAATGGGTTAAAAAAGTGTTTTTTCATAGGACTTTGCTGCTGTAGCTGTGGAGACAGACTGTACCAGCTACTCCAAATATGAATTAGAAACATTTATGGACAACAGGTATGTAAGCAGATACTAAAACGGATAATGTAGAATAGCACATTTAAACATCCTTCTACAACTCTGGATGCTGCTGGATTATGGAGGGAATAGACTGCAGAGAGTGGCACTTCCATGCCCGCTCTAAATAACCTCTTTTATTGCATTGTGCCAGTAGCAACAAAATGGATTAGACAGACCACTGATCTTACTTGGCAGACACTTTCTATTCTCCCATGTTGCAAAAAAATTAAGTGATTTACATACATATACGAAGACACTCAGAAAATGGAATTTTCTTAAGGGTCATTATCCCAGCAAAGGCAATGTACCTGAAAAGTAACTATATTACTATAATAATTATTTTAATAGAATCTGAAGTTGGATTCAATTTATGATTGCAGTAGCTTGAAAGAAGAATGACAGCCTAAAACGTAAGGGTCTTGTTTATTCTGGAAAAAAAGACTGAAAATTACCTTGTTTTGGGCTGTCAGTCTCTGAATATTTTTCATTTAGGATTCGTGGACTAATATCAAAGCATGAAAATATTAAAAAGAAAAGAATGAACAGGAGTTGTGTGTTTCAATTCTTCAAACCCTGTGAAAGAATTACAAAGCCTTCTCCTCTCCATCTATCAATGAACTGTGACATCTGCTAATGTTCAACAATTCAGATCAAATGTAAAAACATAGTGAAAAAACTACACTGATCAAGCACAAGCTTTCACTAAAAGCCTGTGCTTTGAAGAATGTAGTGGGAAAATAAAAAAAAATTATCTCTTTTAGAATATCATGTTGTGAATAAAACTCATTATTGTTTCAAGCCTCCAAACAGATGGATTTATAGACTCTGCACCGACTGAAATGACAATTTGAATAGATTCAACTGCACAATGGGACCTTATATTTTTACTGTCTCTTTTCCCTGTACATATTTTCTGAATACTAGGAACAAAGCCAGGGATGTACACCTAGGTATAGATTGATTTCAATCTGCAGGTTGAAACAAATACCCCCTCCCAAAAAGCAACACCAACTAACCAACCAAAAAAAGCCTACCAGAAAATCCAGTTTACAAAAAAAACAAAACAAAACAAAAACCAAACAAAACCAATTAGTCTTGCAAAGTACAGGTATTTATGTTAATGGGAATTTTACACAGATTCACATGATCTATTGAAACATTAGGTTTGTAAAAGATTATCCTCCTAAGAGAATACTTGAAACTGAAAATGACAGGAATATTCTAAAGTAATAAAAAAAATAAATTAAAAAAAAGCAAAAGCATATTTGATTCTGAAGTATTTTTTGAAATACATGCATTTTGCTTTTCTAACATGGGATCACCTTTAGCTTCTTATTGTTCAATGAAAAAAAGTTGACACTGACTCACAAAAAAATGCTTCCATTCCCACATTAGGTGGACTTGTTTTTTTTCATTCTAAGTTTAAAGCCAAACAAAACATATTTCTAATAAAACAACAAAATTATTTCAGCTGCCATAGTTCATAGTTCAGGAAGTAAAACAAAACCATAATGCCAGAGTAAGAAAGAAAATTCCTAGGAAAAAATCTGTTTTTTTCTCTATGTTTATTACCCTGCTGCTAGAAGCAGCTATTTCTGACTATTACTTAGCTAGGAACAGCTTCATTACTATTTAACAAGTTATTTCTTAGGATGATTTTGCTTTGCTAGCTTCAAAGTGCTCTCTGGTCCAATCACTCTGGTCATGTTGTTGTGAGTGTGAAGCAAGTCTGGGAGCAAGCACACAGACAGCGCTTAGGGATGTGCATTTTCTGAGGGTATGTGCAGCAGTTTACATGTTGCATTAATGCTGGAATTCTACAGAATATGAAGAGATTTTAAAAGTTCTTCAAGAGCACAGCAGCAGGGAAAGTCTTCTCTGTCTGGAAAGTGCAGTCATAAGATGTCCTTCGCAGCAAATTTGCCATCAGAATGAGGATGGTCCCTCCACTCAAAGAAGGAAATAATTCCTTTGAGCGTCATTTTAAGCATCATTTTTATGTCCTGTCTATCTATAAGTTTAATATGCAATTTACTAGTAATGTAGAACCTTTTTTAGACTTTCCATTTCCAAGTCCTTTTTGTTTCTGAAATCAGTGCACCACTGGGGTGAGTTTTCCATTTAGTTAAGTTACCAAGGAATCAGAGTCAACATAATCAGCTTCTTTTGCACTTTTCATATTACCCTTATTGGTGAGAAAGCAGTCTTACTCTTACCAAGACAATAGTGAAAAAATAACTGCTTTTACTAAACATGTTAAACTTTAAATTCCACAAACTCCACATCAATAAACCATAAAAATTGCAAAGTAGTTGATTTTGACCAAGTGTCAACAATATAATGCTCCACAAGTGACTGAAAGCAGATGCCCTTCTCTTCCAGCCACCAAACTTCAGTTAAATCCACCCTGCCAGAAAGAGAGTCTAGATGTAATATCAAAGGTTTCCCCAAGAGCCCTAAAGGCAGTCTGGCAAAAATCACTAAGGATCCATTCACCACCTCGTGATTGCAGGAGTGTGTTATTCTTCATCCTGCTCCTTCTAAGGCCTCAAAGCAGCCTCTTCACAGCAAGAAAAACAGGGATCTCAGACCTCCTCAGGTCTGTTACATGAGATTCTACTACAGCATGGAAATAAAACCAAACCCAGGAAGATGCTATTTAGGGTTACTGTTACTAAATGATGAAAAAAAGAAAAAAAAAAAGAAAAAGAAAAAAAACCACTTAAATTTAATTATACAGAAACTAGAGGATATGATGGTTTAACAGAGTGAGACAGGCTTGACCTGGTTTAAGTAATCATTTTTGCTAAACTCTCTGTCAGCCAGCAAAACAGGTCTTACCACTTTTTCCCTGATGAGGCTTAGAAGTTACCCCTTTTACTTTACTTAAATTTAGTCTTGTTTTATTGAAAAAATATTTAACATCCTGGACAGTGAGTTGGTTGCTTCCAAGTGTTTCCATCACAACACAACTAGCTGCTGGACTTTGGCCAGGGATCTTGGCTTATTGGAGGGACAAGGTGCTTAACCTCCCAAAAGGGGTGGCCATGGAAGTGTCCTGAGTTGCACTGTGCTCTCTGCAGCTTGCGTAGTGTTCCAGTGCTGGTTTATTTATGTCTTACCAGAGTAGAAAACATGCAAGTTTAAGTAAATTGAGGCCACAAGATGTAGTAAGCTTCTACAAATCTAACCCCAACATGGTATTAAGTTCTTGGCAAGCTTTTAGTAATATGATCTCATATAAAAAAATAACCTATTCACTGGTATGAGCAAGTCAAAACTCTCTTGAATCAATGGATCTGTGATTACATGGACCTGCCATGAAGCTGATATATTGTGTTTAACAGCACTGGACACTGAACAAGTGAACTGCTATAGTACTGCTACTTGATACTATTGTCTATGTGCAGACATTAAGCTGAATAGGACAAAATACTGACTCAAGCCTTTATACAATACATAAATTGAAACTTCCTTTGAAGGTTAAGAAAATTATTTTTTCTGTTTTCTTTGCTGCTTGCAATTTTATTACATTGATGAGGACTAACAGCAAAGCTGTCAAGATAACGAATAATTTTTTTTTAATCTTAACTAGACAGAGAAAATACTCTGACATGATTTGTTCTTTGGATGGAGAATGAGAACATCTCTATTCTACACTAAATCAATCACTCCTTGTTTTTTCCACCTGTTTAAAACTTTACAAAGCTTTAAAAGCCTTTCACTCTCATTGAATCCAAGAGAGAAAGAAAATCTTTCTTCAAAAAACATAAAATTACATAAAAAGTGAATTGTGTAAAACTAGCAAGATTAGAAAGAATAAGTTGAAATTAAGCTTTCTGACAACATGCTTGTTTTCATTTTTTTCCTCGCAGCACATTCCATCTCTTTTAATTCTATGACACTTTATTGAGATTCATATGATCAATTATACAGTTATACCTACTTAGTATTGGCTCACCTAGGAGAACACTAGATGATTCTTTTACTAAAAATTCTTTTTCCTGGTACAAAAGGATAGTTCAGTTGCTGAAAGAATGTGTGATATTATTTATCTGGGGAGAGCTGCAGGCAGTAACAGGTTTAGTCCCCAAGCAGAGCTGCATTTTGAGGCAGACTCTTTGTCATCTTGAATGAAGGAGACAGGATAAAAGACAGAAGTAGCTGAGGAATAAACTTGCAGTACAATATTTTCCAGACCCGAGAAATTTCACTGATTATACAGTCAGACTTGGTACTATTGATTTCTTTGTGAACAGAAAACAATTTTCTTCTGTGTAGCAGAGGAAAACTAATATACAAGGTTCAACAGATGCTACAGAGAGAAGTCTGGTGATGTGGTACAGAGATGTGTGGTAAGACTACACATCCCATCACTATCAGCTTAAACTGCAGAAGTAAGAAAAGCACACAAAAATTTAAGTGAAATGTTATCCTGATTGCCACTTCTCTTCTCAGTAGGCAGCAGTCTTTAAGAATCACATATTTGGGGATCCAACCCCAAAGTGTCACACGCTTCCTGAACAGTTCTGATTAAGCCACCAAGTGCTCTGCAGCATTCTGGCAAGGTGAACCAACTTTTCTTCCATATGGAAAATCAGGCAAATATTTTTCCTAACAAGTTATGTCATTCATTCCTACTTGCAGACTGTCTCACAGGTGAGAGCCAGAGGAGTTCACTCTTTGATTTCCTGGGCTTAGCTCTCCTGCAGTTAGCACATTAAGAAACATTTGAACTATATTTCAATATTTCTAGCTCATGCTTTATAAAGAATTCTGGCAATTGGAAACTATTAACTTGATAGCTTCTATTTATGAATAGGTGTCCATCACTTAACTGAGCTGACTGTATTTCAAGTGTGATTTTGGGTTTAAATAGAAAATGGGGATTTGTTTTTTTAAATTTTGCTTGCAAAGCCATCCTCTTTTTATTCCTGGAAGTGTTCATGACACAGTCACTTGGTGTGCTGCCTCTCTTCTGGAGAGTTTAGTAGGTAAGTTTTGAGAACTATTTATCTCTGAGATAATACATCACAGCAAGCTTTTTCGTTTTAACTATTTCTTTCTTACTGAGTTTCACAGTTCTTGCCTTCATAGATTTATTCATTTTTTGCCCATGAAATAGTCTGGGGAATGGCTAAAAAAATAACATCAATACTTTTACTATCCATATATTTTATCACTGACCACAACATGAAGGTGGTAGGTACTGATGAATTTGCACCTGGATTTGCCTTGTTTGGACAACTGACCTCAAATTATCAATGCTATGATGCAATATTAAGCTGACAAAACCGTCTGTATAAAATAACTGCCAGTTATATAAAATAATACTTAAATTTCTGTCATGCTGGATTCAAACACTAGAATTTTCATAACTTTTCAATTGCTTGAGCATTTGCTAAGCTATCTTTTAGGAACCTGGCTTTAGGAAACCAAGTTTTAAAAATCTTCAAGCACAGCTCATATATAGCTCCAGAAATATTTTAAAAAACCAGATCAGCTACATTCAAATATAGTGATTTCAAAATTAATATATTGTTGGACAGGGCTCTTTTTGTTTTTTTTTGCCTATGAGGAATATCAGAAAGACTTAATAAACATAGCCTCACTCCCCTCTCATTTCAATGACAGTGCAACAGAGATGCACTTTAAATGGTAGCTCTGCACACTATCTCCCACAGGCCAGATGGGAATACCATTCAGAAGTTTAGAAAATGCAAGCAAGTTTGTTTTTCTTTTGTTTGGTTGTGGTTTTTTTGGGTTTTTTTTTGTTTTGTTCTGTTTTCTACAGATAAAGTTAAACTAACACTTTAGACAGCATTCTCAGGATTCCATGGGAGATACAAAGGAGGTCCTGTTGTGATTCTCTAGGAGAGATGTGAATTTAGAACAGTGTCCTCAGGAGAAGATACAAACCCAAGATAGATGCCAGGACTGCAAACAATACTGAAAAGGACGTGTGCTACAAATTTACAGCAAGCTCTGCTCCACACAAGTTTCTCATGTTACATATTATTAATTATGAAAACATATAGAATGATGTTTCTCTTGAAAACACACAGAATGGTGGATATAATGAAACATCGCATAAATATGATATAAAATATATGTAACCATTTCTACACTGGAAACAACCACTTAAAAGATCTGGGAAAAGACTATAATTTTACCTCTCAGTTCCCTTGTCTCTGAATAGATGTGATGATGTGACCAGGATGTGACAATAACACTTAAACCCTTCCGTCACCAAATCATGAGCCATTAATCACACAACAGCACATACATCACTGAAATCACTCTGATAAAGAAATATATGCTAGTCTTCAGATATTGCTGTAGACTTCACTTTACTGGAGACTTACAAGAGACTTAGCAAATCCAGTCAAGGTAAGCCAAGGAATAGCTCTCCCTGGAGAAAACAAACAGTATATATATGTGAAACTACATAAAGACAAGAAGCAAATAAAACAAGGGCCACATTATGTACCTCCCTGAAGTAAA
This sequence comes from Rhabdornis inornatus, assembly GCA_013397075.1. Lineage (NCBI taxonomy): Eukaryota > Metazoa > Chordata > Aves > Passeriformes > Rhabdornithidae > Rhabdornis > Rhabdornis inornatus. The sequence continues at coordinate 600,713 of VWZS01001838.1, read as the reverse complement.
TAACATTGCATGTAACAGTAAAGGCTGGATTCAGGGCTGAAGGATTAAGCTTGATTTCCTATCACTGTGAATATACATATGTATACAAAAGGACATGGATCCCTCATAAATAAAAAACCCACACAAGAATACAGAAAAGAGCATTACAGGAGCAGTCAAAGATTCAAAACCCAAGAAAATCCAGATTTAGGAATGTCTTATACCCTGATCTATTTCCCATCTGCCTCTTTAGACTGCAGCTTGATAGTGTTTACTCATATGATGACATTTTCTTCTGAACCCCCAGTTTATTAGTACAGGAAAGCTTAAAGAAATAATGCAAATTACTGATTATTAGACGAAGTATCCTAAACAAGGTATTGCACTGATTATCATAGACACAGAAAGAGAGACCTCCTCTTTTACCACAGCAATGGTCTGGGATAAAAATGCACAGATTCATGCAAATAGGGAATGAACCATACTCAATGCTCAGAAAGCTGAATTTTACAGGAAATGTCAGTATAGCAGTGAACTTTCTGAAACTTGTGTTTGGCTGTGTGACCCTTATCTCAGTGTTGCACAATACACTTTTGAAAACAGGTTATAGAGTTCATCTTTTCAAGCTAAGCATTTAAAGGCTTTAGTGATCAGCTTCTCTAAAAGTAGCTGCTTGAATATTGGAGGAAGCTACTAATGTATTCTTTCCCAATAATTTCCTACTGAATATAAGTGTGGGCGAATCACAGGACCAAAGACTTCTTGGGAGCTATCAAGCAAATTCTCACATTAAAAATTTTAAAGTACAATGTTTTATACAGAATCTTCAGAGGCTTATATGGAGGAAGGAAAAATATTGCTCATTACAGTAGTAATGAAGAGAATCAGGCAAGAGTAAGAAAGCTAAAATTAATATCTTCCTGATATAAAGTCCTGAATTTCACCTTGCACTGCTCTGGGGATAGGAAAAAACCGCCAAAGGAAGGGAAACTGATCTTGGTGTGGCTGGCTAACATTAAGTCAACTTTCAAAGCTGTTGTCTATCATTTTGCCTCGTCAGCAGGTAGCTTGGTAGGGACTAGGTTTATGTCCTTGAAGGCGTGCCTACCAGTATCTGGGGACACATTACACTGGAGGTGCTGACGGAGAAGGGACATGTTTAACCTTGGCAGGGGGAAGAAGGGGAACTTAACAATAAGCAGTTTTCTTTTAAGCAGCAGCTGGTTTCTTGAACTTCACTTAAGCAGAGGAAGTAGCATCCAGCTGGGCTATTGCTGTAACAAAGGCCTTCACTAGCACAGAAAAGGGGCTGGGCAGAAGAGGGAGGAAGAAAAAAAACAAACCCAAGATCTGACTTCTATAAGATACTTTGTATGCCAGCTTAGTTTCTAGAAACTATTCACTGCTGGAATCCCTTGCTCTCTAAACTTGCTGCCGCAGAAAAATCGAGAGGTTGAGCAATTTCAAAGTGTTGCAAAAATTGTTTCTGAGAAATAAAAAGCAACTAAATATCATGATGCTGCCTCATAGAAGAGGAATGTTTTTAGCACAAGCACTATCGTGATAAGAGCCATGTAAGGAGACACACTCAGAGAAACTGCCCCCCAACCCAGTCCCCCTGGATTCTTGGATGCCTCAGCAGCATTTATTTTACATCAATCAAAAATAGAAGGAAAAAAAAACAGGGCTGGAGGGGATGAAAATGAATGCTCTGGCAGCTTTGAAGAGCTCAGAAGTCACTCTCTCCACTCAGAGGCAGTAATTCAGATACAACTGTTCCCTAGAAATTCAAACTCCTGAGTGATCTTACCAAATAGTACTACATGCTACTCCTACATATTCCAAGCCAAAACAAAACTACTAAGAGAGTAAAAAAATACTGAAAGATTTCCCATTAAGAAATAGTCCTGATATGAGAAGATAAAGCGTACATACATTCTAAAAATAAATGAAGATGATCTTTGCAGCCTGAAAGCAGCAGCCAAACTCCTGACAGTCCTTGTCCAACAAAGTTCTTAAAAATCCATTTCAGAGGAGACTGACAACTGTACAGACAGGGTTTTATGTTTGAATGGAGCCTCTTCCCAGATGGACACCAAGCACTAATGGAAAAAGGATTATAAACTGAAGCACAGTTGGAGAACTGGCCAGGAAAGTCCCCTGGAGAAGAAATCTGGAAGCTCCTGTGCTCCTGTGGCAGCTTCTGTTGGTGATACAGGGAGGGATGTGACTTGTACTGCAGTTCACTATCACTAATTACACATGGGTGACTTTTAAAGCTCTAACAAAGGGGAAATAAAACAATGCAAAGAGGAAATAAAACAATGGTTTTCTGTGTTACTGTGATCTTCAATAAAACTCTGACATAGCAACCATCAAAGTCAAGAAGTTACACAAGCAGTTCCCATTATCAAAATTAAAATGTGACATACCCCTCAAAATGCCCAGATTATTCTTGACTGTAATCCAGAAACTTCAAAGACAAAACACACAAGGACTGGAAGTCTGGATATCTACTAAAATAACCAATATACCCATTCAAGCAGGCTGTTCCTAAATATCAACAAGTTTTGTGTCCTGTACATTATAAATGTGGAGTTCATATTCACATAATAGACTTTAAAAGAGTTACAAATTAATGTGACAGTGATGGTGGCAGCTTAATGGCAGCTCTGACATTTATCTTTTGCATCCAGACAATTTCTCAGGTTGTAAAACATATGTATTATTCACCAAGAATGACTGATCTGACCTAACACACATGCCATATTTTCCAATAGTTCTGATGGCCTGAACACCAGTAAAAATGCTTATACATGGGTTTCATTTTGACACTCCTATCTGTAATATTTGTGTTAACACAAATATCTACAGTTACATAGCATTTCTGTGAAATTATTCAGCACCCAACATGTTTCTGATACACCACAGGATTTCTTAGAACACTTTAACATACCTCTTAAGGCTAACCCTACATAAACTGCCTTTATTATGCTCCCAACAAAAGAGTTTTGCAAATGCCCTGACATTGTCACATAAAGATTTGCTGGTGCTATCAAGGTGAGAGACTTTGTGGCTCTGGGCAGCCGGACCAAGCTGATCAGTCACTGCTTTTCAGTGTGCATGTGCCTCTGTGTGTTGTGCACATGAGTGCATGATGGGTGGAATGCACCCTTCTAAGCCTAAGTTTTACTATGGTTTTATGACCTGTTATTTGACATAAAAAAAAAGAAAAGTGTTAAAATATGTCAGATTTAAAATAAAATTGAGTCTGAGGACATAGAAAAAGCATGTGCAAATCAACAAAGGAACTTACAAATAGAGTTAATGAACAATTCAAAAGGTCAGTAGTTTTTACCAAAGTGCCATTATAGACCTTTAATACACACACACACAGAAAGAATTTGTTAACTGAAAATAAAAAACAGTTCCTCCTATTTTTTCTTCCTTTAGCATTATGACAACACTAATGACAAACTTTTCCTTCTTTCAGGGACCCCACAAAAGGAAATTCAAACACCCTTTACAATGTGAAAAGACAGAAAGCAATTCTGACTCTAGCTGAGTAACACGTGCACACAGATTTTTACAACACGCATAAATTCCAAATGGTTTTTAGCTCTATAAGAAAACAATGAACTGACAATTTTCTAAATTACAGATAAAGGATTATGCAAGTCATTTTTTGGAACACACATTTAATCTGTTAGACCCCGACCACATAAGAAAAAAACCAGAAAGTTTACAATAACTTCAATTTGACAAAGGGAAATTTACTCAACTCCAGTTGTTGGAAGTCTATATTTTTCACAGAACTATACTGAAACTATTCCTTGTGTATTTCTTGTCAACAGAGTATCTCTGCAAGTTTCTTCTAAGAAAATCAGATCCTAATTGTTGCTCGCATGACCCTATGCCACAGTTGGACTGCATAATGTTTTTCCTGCCACATAAGCATGTCTATAAGAAGCCCAAACAAGTTCAGAAAGAGTTATATAACATTTTTTGCATTTTTGGGGACTATAATTAAAGCGATAAGATTATGGCAGAGATCCTAGAACAGATTAAGCACAGAATTCTATGATGAATGAAAGTTTGGGTCATTAAAAGTGCAAACCTAGATTTTTTTTCTTTAAATCACACTCAGTTCAACATGTATGACAAAATTTTGCTCTTAACAAGTACCTTTAACAGGGATCAGCAAGAGTACATAAGATGTATACATTAAGTAGAAACAAAAATGGATAAAAAAAAGACAAAAAATTTCTGTTAGCAAGCCTGACTCAAAATGCCTTTGGTGTATGTAATTATGTGGAAGGACATAGATCTAAGAAATTTACAGGAATCCTTAGGGGGAAAAACTTCCTAAGGAACTTCTTACAGAGATAACTTTGATGTACACAAGACTTGATCCACACTGAATTAATGTGAATCAGTAGTTTCATAGATCTTGAAAATTCTCTTAAGAAAGAGCTTAATATTTACTTTAACATACTGAGTGCTGGAAATAGGAAGCTAAAAGACTCTGTGGTTTGAAAGCTGGAAGAAAACTGAAGTCACCTAGCTTCCAGCATGTATAGTTTTGGTTTCCAGCTAAAGGAAAGGAGCCTTTCAGCTGAAATCAACCGCTCACAGATATAACATACTCTCAGTATTTCTCTTCACACGGAAAATTTCTCTCTGTGTTAAAAATCTGCCAGTGTTGTAACATGGAAAAGCAACCCCATGGACACCTGCAGTGACTCTCCTCTTGCTACATGATGACTAGCAGGTTATCATTTCCATGCATCACCAGTCATAAGCCTTCAACACTGAGTCTTCTTCTTCCCAGTGCCAAAGAGATTCAGCGGGGTTTTTCGCAGTTCAAAGCATTTTTATGTGGGATTGAACTATTTCTCTAGCACTTGGTTAAACAGAGATGTTTAAAAAAATTCTTATATTAGTATACATTGATGAATTTAAGTAGAATCCACATTTAAAATCATTGCAGTGGATCTAGCTTTCATCTGAAATGTGAATGTAGTTTTAATCACAAAGAGATAGAGATATATATGTATATATGAAAATTCAAATCAATTTAAGAAAAGTCCAGCTTTCGGGGAAATCTAAAAAAAGAACAGAAGGGCAAACTTCTCTAACTAGCTCCTAATTCCTTATTTTAAAATTATATATGGAAATAACTAATAGTACATAGGTGAAGCTGGATGAACACTGAACTACTAGGACAGAAATATATTCTAATATAAATATTTCAGGAAAAGTGTATGTGCTTTGGGTGCACAAATATACAAACATGTTGCTGCACATGTTTTATACACATGGTTTGTCCAGAAAAAACAGTAGCAGAATAACCTGTTTCTGTCTCCTGAAACAAACTGTCCTGAATCCTCTTTTCTGATTTAGAACAGGAAGCAGAAACCGTTTCAAAAAGTTGTCAAGAGTGTATTTGTATACAACCTCACGATACACAGTCAAAATAGCCATGGCAAACTCTCCTGTGCGTGCCTTTCAAATAACTTTGTCTATTCAGCTTTCCTGTTTTACCCATTTCGTGCCACAAACTACTCTAGCAGTGAGTAAGGCACCAAGTAAGTGTAGCCAGCAGGTTAAGACTTGTACCTATCTGACTGAGCCAGGTCTTGTTCAAACACAGGATGTCAAGACTGCAGACTTCAAACCAGCAGCCATGCACTTGGCAGTGATGCAAAGCAGAGCAGTGGTCAGAGAGCAGGGCTGATCCTGCCTAGAGAGCTCCCAGCCCTGTGAGAAGATAGTGACAGGCAGTCACAGGAGATATCTCAGAAAGTTCAGGAAAAACTGCCCGAAGAAAAGACAAGACACAAGGATGAGCAAGCTCCCAAAAGATCCATGTGTCTGGAGAGTGCTAACACCAGTGTACATTATTCTACAAATGCTCTGCAGTCTCTAGCTGTTCTTCAAATTAACTGCTGCACTTGATACATAGAAATCCATCGGCCATTTTTTTCCCCGTCCTTTAAATATGCATGTTTGGATATTTTACATTCCATTTGGGATCAACCATTATAAACCCTCTGCTGCATAGGTAACCTACTGCCTAATCCACATCACCTAATGCTGTGCAGAAGTGAAACAATTACTTCCAAAGACAGACATGGAAAACGACAGCGTGTCACCTTAAGACTCTAGTCAATTTATGTGTAACAGTTACTACTGAGGCTTCATTGACTACAAGCACTAGACCAACAAGCAAAACGAAAAAATCCCCAAAAACCCAGAAACAAAACAGCAACTGCACACGCTGCTCACATAGTTGCAGTGCCAAAAGCTGAATTTCTAACAGATGACAAAATGACACATCTCATCTGCAACACATACTTCTTTCTGGGCACAGCAAAAAAATAAAGCTAATGTTTCTGACCCTTCTGAAGTCAGGGGGAATATAACCATTATCTTCAAAAGGATCAAAACTGACCCACAAATCTTGTTTTCCATTCTCATGAGCAACTTAATAGCAATCATGAGAATAAAGAGTTTAGGATCACTTCTAAGGTGATTACAGCCACAAAACACCACTGTGAAAAACCTGCAGTTCAAATTTTCTTTTTACTCTTTCAAGAAAATCCATTGCTGTCCGGATAGGCAGGGCTCCATGGGATTTCTCAGCTGCCTTACTGTCCCAGCAGAACTGCCACTGAGGAAGGTGACAGCCCCTTCCACGCTTGCTGCCTCACACATATACCAGTGAGTATCAGGCAGGTTAGAGCTCCTCAATGACACACTGATTATTTTTTGCTACTTCAGTTTTCAGCTCTAGCAGAAAACCAACTCAACTCATCCACACAAGGGCTTACTGGAATCAGATACAATGGCAAGACTGGACAGACCCAGCAAGGGGGAGCAGAGGGCAAGACATCCTCATCCTCCAGCAGCAACCCAGGCTCACATCAGTGTGCACATATCATTACACTGCACTATTAATTGGTCAGTGTTCAACAGCCTGGAATAAAAAGTGTTTAATTTCTGTACGAACCCATCCAAATTTTTTTCTTTCCATTTTCCACCCCTCCACAGTTAATTTCACTTTTTCAGCTTAATTGAATTAAAATTAATAAATTAAATTAATTAAAATACAAACAAAACCTGATTTCCGCATGCCACACAGCTTGGGCAATATCCTGACAAAAGTTTTCAATGACTTACACCTGTCTGTCAGATACAGGCTGAGTATATGTTCAGTATTCTTTCCATAAACATTCTCATCAGGCGACACACTGCATCCGTAAAATGTTATAATGCAGTCTAAAAATCTATATAGTGCCATCACACAGTATCCTGCTTTCACCTTTGTGAGCCTAACCAAAAGCAAAATTAATTCTATGAGTTCTGGATCAAATCACAATTCCAGCTTCAACTTCTGTAGCATCAATTTATTGTTCCAGGCAAATAAGAATAATGTAAGGAATGTGAACTTTATTTTTAATACATGGCTTTAAAGACAGTTTTCAACACTTTTCTCAATATCAAGGCTGACTATAAAGAACATATAAATTTTGCATTTTTGCAAACATGCAAAAATAATTACATGCTTTGATAAGCAGTAAGTAAAAATGAAGATTATCTACAGATTCAGTTTTGTTTCATACCTGTCAAAAATCCCATCTGTAGAACAACAGCAAGTTTTAAAGCGGGTTCAATGGCCTTTTATATTAAGAAAATAAGCAGAAATGGCTGGTGCCTTGGTGAGATTACAAGCATTGGCTTTGAAAATGTCAACAGTATTTACAAACAGTGGAGTGATGGCAGTTTCATAATACTTCAAGAAGACATATGCAAAGTTAAGGCAAAATGCCTTCCCTTAAATAATGCATGGATAATGCATTCTCTTTGGATAATGCAAACAGGATTGCAACAAAAAATTTTATAAGACCACCTGTAAGTGGTATTTGGTGAATTTCTAAAAAAAACCCTAGTAACATCTAAGATTGCTGACACATACTCTCTCTCCGTCCTTTCCGGTGGACAAATGTATTTAACTTTGAGATTCTATAAAAACAAACAGGCTGTTTTTCTTTCCAATGATAATTAACTGATTTCTCTCTGTGTGTTGGAAAGAAGCATGATCACATTTATTTTTCTAATTTCAGGTTTTTAAATTTATTTATTCATAATTAAATTTTAAACTGGAGTGTTCTGTCCCTGAAGCAGCAAAACTTTTCAGCATATTGAAGAATATAATATATAAACAACCTCTTGCTCACTGTCGCCAGTATCAAGAAAACAATAATTAGTGAACTACATTTTTATAAAATCATAAAATCAAGAAATGGGCTGGGAAGGACCTTACAGATTATCTAGTTCTGATCCCTGTGCCATGAACAGGGACACTTCCCACTACACCAGGTTGGTCAATTAAAAAAATTATGTCAAAGGCTCACATAGTTATTTAAAAAATAAATAATAAACCCCCCCATGCAGTAGCTTCCAATGTATTTATCTTACTTTTATTGCAGTTGTGGGGTTACGTGAAGGCAAAGAGAGGGCAAAGTCTTTGTCTTTCTTAGTTCAGGATCAAAACCCACACAGAGGCCACAAGAACTGAACTTACAGACTCACACAGCAAGCCAGTAAAGCAGAATGATGCAACCAGTGTCTGATAACTGACCAGATTTAAAAAGAAATCTCATGTTTTAGGAGAACAAGAACACCAGTGGGATACATTTTTCCTTATATGATTACAAAATATTGAACTCACAGTTTATATTTGCCCCACTGGTTTTATGTTGCATTTCTACTAACTGTTCCTGGACTAAAACATGTCCAGGGAATATAACATGCTGTAACCAAGGCCCAGGGCAATATTTAATTCTAAGAAAAAGTATATTAATCATTAAAAAATGTTCTCTGGAATTATGAACAAAAGAGAGTGGGAACAATTTGCACAAACTTAGCCTTTGTGATTCAGCAAATACACCAGCAGTGATTTGAACCTTCCCATTCTGTATTTTGTGGTTGTGCTAACCCAGCATTTCAAAGCAAACTTCAGTTCCACTGACACAATTTCCCATGTCTTTAGTTCCACAGGGGAGAGAAACACTTTTTGAAAATTTTACTCACTTTCACCTCGAGGCTTCATGAGACTCCTTTGAAGTTTATAACCTAAGGTTTCTATGGGACAAGGATTTACACAATTCAAAGGAGAGCTTTAAGGAATGCTCACAAATTACTACTTTTTAAATTAACAGCCATCTATTCTTACAGGGAAGGAGAAGGAAAAGCAAAAATAATTAAAAACCTCAGGTTTTTTTTTCTCAACAGATTATAATGCTTTTAACCTTTTAAGCATTCTACTTCAACCATTCAATAATTTTATTTGTACTCTGCTTATCTTTCTGAGACCATCAGTAACTTGACAAAGGCAGTAACTTGCAAGCAAAACTTATGGGTAGGACCAAAAAATTGTATAATGCTTCATTGTATCATGATAAGATCTGACAATCTCTTTTTCCCCCCAGAGTTTAGATTTCTTTATTCAAATATGACAGAGTAAATTCAGCTTGCCAAGACATTATGTTCTCTCTGCTATTACTTGAATACTTTAATTTAGCATTTGTTTCAAGAACATTTTTAAAAAGAACCCGTAAACTCATATGTCCTCTAACCTCTTCAAGCAGTAGCTTCCACATTTCCTCAAAGAATGTAAACAACTTTAAAAACAACACACTACTAATGGATAAAACATTACTTTTCTCTGTACAAGGCCAGTAAATATACCCTCTTTCTGTCAATGCTATTTACAGAGTGATGGTAACTGTGCAATCAGATAATAGTTAACAAATTTTAATGAAGTCTGCATTGGCTATCAAATCCTGAACTTGGTGATATTTGCGTTCTGGGGAGCTGCCTGTGGCTTCTTAGACCTAAATCATCAGTCTAAATCCAGTTAAAAAGCAGAGTGAAAAAATACTCAGATATTGGGTTACACATGTGGCTGAGATTACATGTTAGCCTAAGGGATATTTGAACCACTTCAAGTGTTTTATATAATAATACCACATTGAAGAGCACTGTAGAAAGCAGTTAATCTCCTTGGGCATATCACCCAGCAACAATTCTTTCCTAACTTTTCCCACAGATTCATGGCAAATTTCCAGAAGTTCAGAGGTTTGGTGAGTTTAAGCCTCTTTAAATTCAGATTCCTATCTAAAACTCCCTCATTTCTGATCCAGAAATCTCATTAGATATGATCTTCCCCTTTCTCACTATGCTCGAAAAGCTTTGCAAGCTTCCTTTCCTATTGCTGTTGCAATACAGCAGTTGCCATTAAAGGACTTGTTCTTGAATACTACAAGCATGAGAACGTGTGGCACAAGACTAAATGGGTCAGACTTCAGGAACATGACCATCAAGTTTCTCACATCTCAATGCAACCAAAAAGAACTTACCAGATTCTAATTACACCACAGAGCTAAACAGAAATTTAAAGTCCTGAAGACAGATCCTCTTCCTGGCCAAATCTTATTTTATTTTTACTCTTTGATTTTCTAAAAATACAACAAGAGAGATTTATTGCATGCCCAAATAACATAATTAACTTCTCTTTCAAAATTTGTCCCCTACTGTATAGGTCCATAAATAAATCACGTGTTATATTCATCGATATATCAAACACACCTGTTTGCCCTTCTCAAAGTTGTCTATACTCAATAATTTCTTTAAGAAATGCTCAGATAAATGTGTTAAAAAGTGGCTGAATTAAGTTTTAAAAAAGCTTTATTTCATTTCGACTTGATGATCCTTGTGGATCTCTTCCAGCTCAGCATATTCCGTGATACTGTGATTTCTACTTCATAAATTCAACAAACACTGGAGACTGAAAATTTGAAAGAGGATGGCATCACTCTTTGGCATGCTTCTTAATTAAGTCTAATGCATTATGCATGATGCCCTTTTGGCTCTGGCATGGCATTGCCAGCTGTGGTTCACTGCTTAGGTTCCTGATGAGAAAGCACAAGATAGTGTAACACTTCTCTCTTTCTTCCAGTACCTTTCCTCTCAGCAATGGAAAAAGCAACTTGAGAAGTGTTCTGTCAAATTTACTATATACTATTTATCTGTATTACAACATATAATACTTTTTATAATACATATGTAATGTATAGATAACAAAACATTATGGACATGCATATTGAAATACCTGCAGGGAATCCTGAGTTTCTTCTATCTGACAAACCTCACTCAGTATTATAGCTGGTATTTCCAGGTGCTCAGACATATTTCACTACTCTAGAAGATGATGAAAATATAGTGCAGCTTCCTTAGTTTTGAGATTTTTAATGGCACAGACAATAATTTCAGAAATATCACTTAAAAGAAAAAGTATAAATATTTATACAGCATTATAGGGCTGTATGTTTGCAGATGTGGTATTAAGAGGATTTCTCCACTCCATGTGACTGAACAAAATGCAACATACACCAACAACCAAGTTTCCAAACAGCTTCTCACTTTTAACACCTACCACAACAAATATTATGTGCAAAGTGCCATCTGATTACATACAGACCCGCCATCTTTGGCTCAGGAAATGTCCAAGTTATCTATCTCATGATATTGGGATAGTATTCTGGAAAAATGTCACAATATGCTTTACATTCTTCCTGCATATCTGCTTTGGCACTGTTAGAGACTGGGCCAGACATGCTGTTGGTTGGTCTGCTCATACGTCCTCGTATGAGAACAGAACTTGGTTTTGTCTTTTCTTCAGCGCTTTATACAAAACAGTTCTCAAAACAAAATGAATTAGCAGAAGGTTTAAAATTCACATTTCAAACAAAAAATACATGAGCACACAGGAGTAATGAAAACCTATAAACACATGCAAAATCCCTAGTCTACATATAACATTTCTATTAAACATGTTTTCAGAACCCCTCCTGAAAATGAAGGTCTTTATGAATATCCATTGGTCTGCGTAAGCCCCACATACTACCCTATTTTGTTCTTAAACATGAATTACCTGAGCCAGGCTTTTTCAATACCTATTGAAAGTCATTATTCATACACCTCTCTTCACTGTCTGGATTTCTGCAGTTCTATAAATGCAACAGTGACCTTTAAATGCATTAATTATATCTACTTTATTTTCCACACTTTCCTGTTTCCAGAACTTGATTAATTTTTGGCAAAGCATATGCTTCACACAGCTGAAAACCCTGGCAATTCACAAGTATAAATTAATCAGACAACAGGAAACACCGTCCAAAATTCTGCTATCATTTAAGCCATCTTAAATCCTATGAAATGAGTAAAGCAGCACAGAAGAAAATAGAGTGTTTTATTTTCAGGGCATAGTTTTTTCTACAACTCAGGAAGCAGTTTTAAGTAGCAGAATTCTGTGTGATTTTAATATTGGGTTTCTGAAAACAGAAAAGAGAGAATAAATATCACCACAAACTTTACAAGAAACTACCTACCAGTAAGAGTATTCCAAGCTAGTTATTTTGCATGACTCTGTGAAGCTTCTTGGAAAAATTTATTTATAGAAGCTTATGAAATGGATCCCATTCGTCCTTCTATAGGCTGAATGGAAAGTTAAATACCTAAAAGGACAATTTTCCTTCTTGTGAACTTGGCATGGTGCCCATACTCTGTAAGAAAGAGCTGCAACTGGGTCTTTCTTGGCTGTATCAAGGATAAAATGGGGTGATCTCCCTAGGTCACAACTTAGATTATCATAGAATCACTAGGTTGGAAGAGACCTCCAAGATCATCAAGTCCAACTCATGCCCTAACACCTCAACTAGACCATGGCACCAAGTGCCACATCCAGTCTTTTTTTAAACACATCCAGGAATGGTGACTCCACCACTTTCCCATGTTGGAAATACGCAGACTTACTACTAGCTGATGTTATCCTCTACACTATCAAAGTAGCTAAGTTCGTATGTTAACTTTCAGAACACATTCCATAAACACTCTTGGCATTGCTATGAGTTATATTAACATGCACAGCCAAGACTTGGAAGGAGTCTTTATTATTCAAGTTTCCTCAGTTCTGAACAATTACTTTTTAATGACTGATCAGTTTACTAGATGAGAACAGAAAGCCTTAATGGTAAGATACATTTTACCTGTACATATGTATAAATTCATGTTTCCTGTTTCTTACTGTTTGTGGAAGCTGTATATATCCTTCACACAGTATCACAGCCTTAGTGAAGAGACTGTGGGCTCACAGGGCCACAAGTGACACACCACTTGCTCTCCTCCAGAGAGACACTTCTCTCTTAAAGGCTGAGTTGACCTTATAGATCACCTTTGTCATTACTTTATAGAGGTAGAACCATGTGCTGAATACTTCTCAGCTTACAGAATGGCCTGGGGCTCCACTTATGTGGGAACACAGAGAGGTTCCCTACATGCTTCCCTATACCCAAGCAGGAGAATGTGGACTGAGCATCACCACTCTTACACAGCTCACAGTAACTATGCAAGAATAAACCCTGCATCAAAAGGTCTTTCTAAAGCTACTCACCCACAAGTGAGATAAAATGGCATGAACAGTGAAAACAGAATCTGATGGTGTGGTTTTGGGAAGAGGAGATAAAGGACACTTTAAGCTATACCTACCTAGGTTTGGCCCATCTGTGGTGTATGGAGCAGAAGACATGTTATGCCAAAGTTACTCTGTGTATATGCTTAAAAAAACAATGAAAATTCTACTAAAGTTGCAAACTCAAATGTTTTGTAAATTCCACTTCATTCCCACGGTGAAATTCCCTCGTGTACCATTACAATTTACTAAGCTTACTGTTGTTACCAAAAAAAAGGTTTTATTAAAGTGCCCAAATAAATTCCAAAGAGAATAATTCCCTGCATTTAGAAAAGAAGCTGCAGAAGAATAATATTTTATATGCAGTTTCCTTTTCCCTGACTCTTCCTTTGGGGTGTATTAGCTGTTTACTTGTAAGAGCAACACCTAACAAACACAGTGTAAAGTGTTGCCCCACAATCTCTCTTGTGTCATGGCCTTTCTTTAAATAGTATTTAAAAGAGTCAACTGGCATAAATAGGCATCCCAACAGCTACCCATGTGAGCATTACATTTTCACATATTTTAAAGATACATTTTATTGTTGCATAATTATTTTTATCCTGAGCCCATTAGAGGCAAATTGTGAATAGTGTTTTATGGCCATAAAATACAAGTAAAAGCACGAAGGGTGCCTGGACAAGGGACCAGTGGGTCATGTACTCAGGTCTCTTTTGTCCAAATGAGGGAACCTACAGCAGCTGAGAGGATGGCCTCAGGATGTGAGTGAAGAGGAAGGACAGACAGAAGATCACAGCACATGTCTGCAGAGTGACAGATCCTGTTACAAACCAGTTAGGCACATTCCTTCCAAGCAATGCTGCCACGAGTGACATTACCCTTATCCTTCCCACTCTCCCAAAACAAAACTGAACTGAAAGCCACAATACAGCTTTAACACACAGGATTTCATTTAAAGCAGCAGTATTAAATTATCCTGCTGGGTGAGGAACAGTACTGTGTTTCCATGAGAGCTGTAAGATTAAGAATGCCAGATCAGAACCAACCAGAATGATGCTATAGCACAAGATCATACAGAGATTCCGTGGACCCGGTAAGCGAGGGGACTACTCCAGCTTGAAAGTGTGCTACCCTGTTTGGATGACAGTATTCCTGTCTCCTCTAATCTCTGCTAAAAGATAGTGTACAAGACAGACAGACTTGCCAGGGAACTTACTAGCAAAGCATTTGGGTAGATGCTCTGAAAATTTCTCCTCTGAAACATGCCTCAACTGGAGAAACACACTTTTCCCAAGATCAGAAGTGTTTAATAAGTAATTCCAGCTACTCTGTCCAAGAGATATGAAAATAACACCTTAAAGGCCCTTAGCTCTACCTGTTAACCCAAAAACCTCCTGTCTGCACATGATCAGATCCGGATTAAAATCCTGACGTTGACTTTTATGCTTGGCTGCACTAAGATGTCATTAACACAGTGAACTACTGACACAGTTAACTCTAAAACTCTAACATGCAGGCCTGAGGACCAATGTTTAAAAAAAAAAAAAGTCAGCACGAACTCCAGCTTGCCCTCACCTATTTCATGGCAGCAGTTGCAGTGAGTTCTGGCCACTATTCCCGGGATTGTCGAGGCCTCAGCTGGTTACAGCAAAGCAATCCATGGAGCTGCAGCTGCAGCACTCACTTGTATACATGCACACTAGGAACAAGCCCTAGCTTTGAGAGGGTGTGAAAGAGTCCTGTTCAGTTTGGGTGCTACATCACAAAAGAAAAATCCTTCCTGTCTGAAAGAGGAGCATTTAGACTCTTCTGATTGATGCTGGAGGAGTAATTTCTCCTGCGGGCTCTTGATCAGCCTGGCTGCACTGCTAGCCTGACTTGAAGTTTAACACTAAAGGGACTAATGTGAACAATGAATCTTCAGTGAGCTAACCAGGCTTTAATAATCCTTCAAGAGCAGCTAGCAATAACTGAGCTGCATAATAGCAAGTTTCCCAAAATGGGGTCATCATGCTGGAAACAGGGGCTTGTGTGTGTGAGAGAGACAATGATTACAGTATTTAATCATCAGCTTCACTGTTCCAACTATTCTTGACCATAGTGTCTACTTTCAGACAATGCAGTGATCGTGGTCAGTGCATTCACACTGGGTAGCAGTCACCAGGAAAGCCAAATTTAACACACACATTATATGAATTTCTGAAAAACCTTATTCTTCCAAAATTTTGTGTATTTACCTAACTGATCAACTGTATGATATACAAAACATTACCAGATACTATTCTAACTTGTAGTGCTTCAGGAAATAACTCTGAACAAAAAGTCAAAATCAGTGTATTTTAATTTCTTATTATATGATCTGCCTGTATAAACCAGGATTTGGGAATTCAAAACCACCTACTATTGTACATATTCTGTGTATGTGCATATATAGCAACACAGGTAAATAAAACACTTAAATTAGGTTTGAATATAAATGTGTATAAACATACATAAAAAGATAATAGTACAAATAAGATCACTCTATGCTGACCTACAATTTTATTCTACCTTTTTACCACAGTTAACACGTACCTTTAAGAAACCTTTATCAATAATTCTATATTTAAATTGTATTAAAATATTTTAGCGTTAAAATAGCT
This sequence comes from Rhabdornis inornatus, assembly GCA_013397075.1. Classification (NCBI taxonomy): domain Eukaryota; kingdom Metazoa; phylum Chordata; class Aves; order Passeriformes; family Rhabdornithidae; genus Rhabdornis; species Rhabdornis inornatus. The sequence continues at coordinate 584,558 of VWZS01001838.1, read as the reverse complement.
AAAAATACTGGGGTTAATTTAGTGTTTTGTCTCACACGTACAAATCCACTGAAGCAGGGATAATAATGAAGAGAATTGGGCCCTAAAAAAGTTCTAATTTGACACTAATCAGTAATAAAAGGCAATGCAAACTTGTGTTAAACTGATTACACCCATATAGCAATATCTGTATAATGGCTTTAGCTGCTTAGCAACAAAAGTACAAGAATACCAGATAAAATGGATTATAAGCTCTGATTAGTCCCAGATGAATGTAACAGTGGCAAGTCAGCTAGGTTAATTCGCACTGTATATCATAAATGACACTCCTCTGAGCAATAATGGCAGAAGACATTTATTTTTTTCTTTGTACAAATACACATAAAAGAAATAAGACTTTATTTAACGTTACCAATGACAGTTTTAGTCACATACTACAGGGATTCTTCCTAAATTAGCTTAGAAAACATGACTTAAAGAAATCATAAGCATGATGATTCTCTTTCCCTTTTGTGTTTTACACTTTCTTATAAAATAAATCACTTTAAAAATGGAACTCCATTTTACACCTTTCCACTCGACTTGCAAATCCTTTTCAGAAATATTTAAATACAAGCCATAGTGGAAGGAAGAGTAATTACTCTTGGTTTTTAGAGGGGTCCGATGCAGAAAAAGGTTCAGGGATTTTTCAGAGTAACAAAGGGACATCATGACAGCTGAAACGGAATAAACCATCCTGAATTACAGCTTTATAAATACCAGACTTCTAGCATTACTCAGAGTTGCTAGGTACAGTGCACACAGCAGAAAGGAATATCACCTGAACCACCGACCTCACAATCTAGGACGAAGCAGCAGTAAGCCACTAGGTAGCATGTAACAGTTAAAGGATGAGCACAGTCACACCAGGGTCACTACAGCCCCTTCCTGATGTCCTCCTGCCACCTCTCATGGCTGATCTCTACCTCACAACACCAGAACACAGAAAAGAAGTGAACGGCCTTGCAAGTCAGCCCCAGAGCTATGCTATGGATAGATACTCTTCCTTACAGTGTTAAAATCAGTGTAATGTTTTTATGGGTGGAATAAGTCTATTTACCTGTAGTAATTGACTTTCTCTACCCTTTATTTGACTACTTGTTTCCTCTAAGAAAAATAGCTATAATGTTCACTAAGGGTCCTTTACAAGTTCTGCAACTCTATCATTCAACAGGAATGTTTTTGTGCACTAAAATACTCTCTACTACATCTGTTGAACACAGTGTTATAAAAAGAGAAGGTAAGCACTGTCTTCAAAGTTATCAGATTTTATGAAGTCGGATTAAAAAATCAAATGGCAGATGTTAAAAGCAGCAGCTCTCTAGTCTTCTAATTTTATACTGAATTATCATAATAAAGCTTTCACTGCCTTAAATAATTCAAACCCCGTTTTATTTCTAAAGTATTTATTAGGATAATTCATTATAAATTATAGGGTGTGCACATACATGTGTATGCATCTCATAGGGTAGAGGTCCAGAAAATTTTAAGTACTTATGAAGAAAGTTGACAGGGGTGTAGGAGGAATTAAGTGAAGCTACCTATATCTCCTAGACCTTTCCATAAAAAGCACTTTAATTCTCAAAGTTCAGAAACATCCAAATGAATGAAGACAAGGATTCCTTCAGAGAAAACATGTCTAGAAACATTTAAATCCCCTTTGTGAGCCACCTGACTGAAGCATTATCAATAAAACCTCATGTTGGTACTGCTCCATAGTTGATCCCTGAAGTGGGGTATGAGCTTGGAGGCAAGAGGACACTGAAGAGGGGAACTGAGCAGCATCAGATTACTGTCAGCTAAGATACCCCTTCCTGAAAAATCAAGGGACCAACACATAGAAAAAGAGAAGATATGAAGAAAAGTGGAAACAAAATTAGACCCTGAAAATGCCCTATGTTTTCTCAACACCTTTATTGAGAAAACAATACCTACACAATGAAGTCCTGAATACAAAAAGGTGATGATCAGAGGTCAGTTATTGCAAAAATGCTATACCCTGTATATGGCCTCGGGCAGGTTTGACCATACCCTGGCAAAGCAAGAAGGGAAATTCTGCCATAGTGTAAGAGTGTTGAAAAATAATACCCAAGGGTGACATAGTTTTACAAGATCTGCTGCACTACAAGACTTAAGCTCCTTCCACATAAAAATCCAAATCAGCTGAGGCCCTGCCTGTAGATTTTACCTTCTTTCTGATGCGTAGGACTGGGTTGAGGAGCTCATTCCTCAAACTATTGCAGACAAAACATCCTGTATCAGACTTGCACATTTTATCCCAAGCTTTGGAACCCTCTCAACTTCAAGATCACTGAAGAAGATTTCAAAACTATTCCTGAAGTACAATATTCTAATATAATTTTTTAATAGATCTAAAATGTTGATGAGAGGAGGGGGCAGTGGTGACTGATTTTTTGATGGACTTAATGCAAATTGGTTTGCTCGAAGTTTGCTTTTGTATTAAGCAGGAACATGAGAAATATCAGTCCCAAGAATATTTCTTTAAAGTAAGGAAGCTAGATGGAATTGTTAAAAGAAATTAGATATATAGGGCTAAAAACCACACTAGTGGATAATGTATATTCTTGTTAGGCATTATTTGGCACAATTTCTGAATTCCAAAGTAATTTAAATTATTATCTCTTACTTGTTTTAATAATTATAGATTTGTTTAGTAAGTGACACTAATGAAAAGTCTGCTCCATGTGAAAAATAAATAATACTGAAACGTACGTAGTGTAAAAAGCATATTAGGCAACTTTTCTGCAGTGTCTTCAGCTGATTACTGAATGAAAACACTGCAGCATATAAAGTCAAACTTCTACATCTGCATTTTCGTGGAAGAGGAACAAAGCAAGTAATCTCATTACATAAAGACAACCTCTGAGTGCTTTGACAATGAATAAATACTGAGTCAATCTTCCCACTAAGTCAGGGTGTATACGACAAATATGCTCTACTTGAAATGCAAAATTTAATTCCAGCACAGTCACTTCAGGGACCAGTTCTGCAAAGTACAGCCACCATGCCATGGCACACAATAGGAGCATCAGTAACTATATACTACTGTGAAACACACTTAAAACCTATTGTACTACGTCCTTTGTCTCAATGAAGCTATTTTAACCACAGAGTATGTTTGTTCAAGCAAGTTTTTCTACCTGTTTTTCTACTGAACCTGAGAAAATCATTCAGCAACTAATTTACTTGGTACGTTTTCATTTGTTGCCATTCATAAATCATGTGTACTTTTAGCAGACTTACTGCTTTTGCTTTTTCATATATTTTGGTGTTTGGTGTTTTTTTTTCCTTTAAAAAGAAGTATTTGTACATTTTTCATAGGACATGCTCAAGAAAACCCTTTAATTTTTCAGCTATGAATTTTTAATTTGATTAGGTATCACTAGGTGTAGTTTAGATTGTTTGATAGAGACACTAGCATACAACTTGTAACTATAAACCACTTCAGTATGAGTTCCTCTGAGCTCAAGAAAAGCCACAAACTACAGTTTCTCTCTGTTAAGAGATCTGGGAAGAGAGAAGACAGAAGAACTTCTGAGTATCTTTGATGAATGGCTTTGGAGAGCAGGGAGGAAGGCAGAAAGCATGGTACAAAAGAGCAGACCAGAAATACAAAAGGAAAGGAATCTCCAGAAAAATCAGAGGAGTAGCAGAAGAATCTTCTGTCATAATTCACTTAATGTACAACTGATCTTTACCAATGTTCTGACATACGATTCACATCAGGCTGCTGATACATTTACAGTCCAAGGCGTGCACTCAGTCCTACAGGTCCCTTTCTGTTCACAGAGTTTATACCTCACTCCACGACAATCTTTTAATCACTTCTTTCGTCTGAAACAACATGCTTAATTCCAGCTATAAATTTTAAAATAACACATGAAAACATTTTAAGAGTATGTTCACGAATATAATAAAAGTCTGAATGTGAAACACCCTCCACAGACGTACGTGGACACCTTCCTGGGCCACTGCTTTGTGTGAACTTCAAAGCATATAAAATGCTAGCACATCTTTACTATTTTAAGAACTGTGTAACCCTATTAATCTTTTGCTGTTTCCCTATTCAAACCACTTGATCCTACTAGCCATTTTCTGTGGCTTTCCCACTGTGCTATTTATCTGTCCTGACAACTTAGCTAGAAGATCTTTTAGTCACAGCTTTTCTGCAATTCCACACGGAAGTAGTGCACACTGGATGTTAAAAATATTTGTATTTAATTCAACAAATGATACACCCTATTAATGCACCAAAGAAACAGCAAATGGCACCTCAGTAGGTGCCAATCCACCTCAGTAGGTGCCATTTTTGTGTATTTTACGCGTGTGGGTTTTCAAAATTTTTTAACTCATTTACTGCCATCTCCTGGTACTTAAAAGGTAATAGTAGTTACGTTTTTTAACAGCAGCCAGTACTCCTGTACAAGACCACTGAAATGCTGAAAACTTACCAGAAATATTTTCAAAATATTGCTGTACTTTTAATGCTCTTTTCTTTCAAAAATCAGAAATAGTCAATGTTATTCCTTGGGCAGAGGGTGGTAGAAGACTCATGTAGCTTACCTTTGTCTGGAAGCAGCAGTAAAGTTGTGTTAAATATGGATGTTTCCGTGCTAATGCCAGAATTCTCTTTTCTGTCATTGTACAGTCTACATCATCATCTTGGAGTATGACATCTTTTTTCAAGACTTTCACTGCATATACTTCGTCTTTTCCCTTTAGCTCAGCTAACATTACCTAAACCAAAGAAAAATTAATTTTACATATGAACGACATATACCATAAATGCAGGGTTTCATTCGAGTTTGACCACACTGAAAATAGAAAGACTGTTACATACTTGCCTAAATAAAGCTACAGTTTGACAAAAGAAAGTCAAGTGCCATAATTTTAGAAGCATATACCTCTGGTATTCTTTAAATCTGAAACAGAAGATATCTGTTCTGTTTGTTAGTTAAGTATCTTAATGAGTACCTATTAGTGGTCTAAAAAACTAAACAAGGAAGGAAGTTGATGTAAAACAGAAATTTATTTCCCACTTTTATCTCCCACTTCTGGTAGTGAGATTTGAGTGTGATGGACTTTGTATACAATCCAAAGTTACCATTCCAGCTGCTTTCAAGTTGTTGATTTTAACTATTGTTTAAGGTTCAGGCCCTACATTCTGTTTAAGGTCAGGCCTGGCTTGGAGCCAGGATAATCTTCAGAGAAAGGATTAGAAAACAGGGACACAAAAGAACTGCTTCAGCCCTGTTCTCCTGCATGTGAAGTTCCCGTAATATCAAGGAAGGAAGAGTGTACTTCTGAAACAGATTCATATTTCAGTCCACCTCTTTGGTTCCATGGTGCACAATAGTGTGGAAAGAAAACCTATAATGCCTATAAACAGAGCAATGCGCCTTCCACCCTCACCAATTCCCTACTATGGGAAGGGATGTGGTGAGTCACATCTCTGCTGCTTACACTGTATTTTGGGCAGCTGTCTAAGCCCTGTCATATCTGAGTGGAAATGCTTCAGTTCTGCTTCCTCCAGCACTGAACACACCCACTGAGGAAAAACAAATACACACAATGTTCTATGAAGTAAGTAAACTTGAACTGAGAATTATCGAGAAAGTGAATTAACCCCACAGCATTATTCCTGACCTGATTTTTCCTGCTTGACCACAAGCAATTTTGTTGAACAGTATGTAACTGCGTGTCTGTGTGTCTTCATCAGCCATATCCTGAAATAATGAAACACTGACATTTTGTTTCAAAAGGTTTGACCGTAGTCAACAAAGTGAGCTACAGCACAGACAAGGCCAGCTCATCAGGAGACTGATACTTTTGATCTGCTGGGTAAAAGAAAACCCCTAGGCTGGAAGCACTTTCTAAATGTCAATACGAACACTTCCAAATCAGTTCAGTCCAAACCACCCCTGAACACCAGATTAAAAAAAATAAAAGAAGAAAAGAAGAGGAAAAAAGCTACCCACCTTGCCAAAGCTGCCTTTTCCTAATACTTTGATGAAGTTGAACTCTTCAAGACCTATTCGCTTGCTCTGGGCCTGTTTGACCTCCCCATTTTCACCATTCTCCCCAGGTTTGTTAAGCTGGTTGTCTGCTGACGTTGTAGCTGTTGCTCTGTGCTCCTCTCCCCGATTGTCAAAAGATAATGCTTTCCTAATGTTGTTTTCCAGCTCTTTGATTTCTGTGGAAATGTGAGGAAAATTTAGTTTTAACCAATCCTCAGACAACCACCCTTTGTTACCCTGTAACTCACTGTGGGGAGGGACATTCATCATCTCTGAATGCTGTGTTTAAGAGCATTCTGTGGTTAAGAATACATATTTAGCAAACCGCTTCTCCACCTTACAGTAATCAGCCAAACCCCTGCTCTGACAGGAAGGGTGGCCTTTAAAATGAACTTAAGAGAATGACATATTCAAAACTTGAAAGATAAGTCAGAATAGTAGCCAAATAGTTGTTCTAGTGACTTTGGGTGTTCCTGTACCACAGAGAAGTACTTTGTTTTGAATATCCCTATCTTCCTGTAGCACTTACTCATCTTCCTGCTTAAGTATTTTAGAGCTGTGTCTTCAAAAGTTCAAAGGATAGTTGGGCATCCCAGCCCTTGAAGTCAACATGAATGGAGCATCTTATTCAGCTCCAGCTGTTATCAGACACCTGCCAATAAAGTGTTTGACCACTTCCTAGGGCTGCTCCAAGCAGCAATTGTGTAGATCTGCTAAATGGCCCCGAAGGTTTCTCAGAATTAAATGCAGAGAGTCCTGGTGACCAACAGTCTTCAGGGTCTGCCCCGAGCTCCTGCGTGGTGCTTCTGCCTGATGGCCTTGGAAGCAACAACTTTACTGGACAGCTATAAAGGTCAAATTAAAGAGAGAATTTGGACAAATCCTTTGTTCTTAGTTTAAACAAAACATCTGATATTTTTAAAAATCATCATTTTAAGAAAACAATGTTCGTGAAACCAAAAGGTTGACAAATTTAAATCAGTTCTGGATTCAGAGGTCACAGATTTCTGATTTTTAAAAACGATTAGACCAGACTCAAAAAAATGCTCCTGACATACACATTCTGTCAATCAGCCGCTCAGCTCAATGAAATCAGGTCCTACCAGTGAAGATCAAAATGCCTGTGTCCAAATCTATGCATAAAATGAACTGCTGAAAGGAAACATGGTTTTAAGCCTCTAGAGACCACATGGACATGCTAGCATAGCCTGTCTGGATGGCAGTTTTTATTATTATAAATGTTCAACATGGAATTACAAGGAGCCAATTTTATCTCAAAAACTTATTAACAGATGGATTTTCAGGTAAATAAAGGCTTTCTCTCAAGTTCTGTGTTACTATTTAAAATATTTTCCAGTCTTACAACTGGAATATATATAAACTACTACTGGAATATATAAACTACTTCTATAAATATATTTCGTTGACAAGTAAACTGCAAAATGTAGCAAACTTAATAATATCTTAAGATGACTATTTTATAATTTTCCATTTAAAAGCCACCTAATTTCATAGATTTAAATTGAATGAGAAGCAGGCCTCTTTTTAAAGGATTTTACAGTTCATAACTTTAAATGCTTCAATTTCTAGTGGTAACTGCTTTGTTGATTTGCATCTACAGAGGATCATGATCATAGATTTTTTTTTTTTACTCCAGGAAAATGTGTGACAAAATATGTTAAATAGGAAATAAAAAGATTTGTTTGACCTTGATCACATGGAGACGTTGGTGCTGATTTCGACCGATCCTCTTCTGACGACGCGCATCCCGGAACTGGTGGTTGGGTCTCTGCACCTGCAATTAGCTAAGAACAATTCCAAAAGGGGTACTCAGCTCTGATCTTTCTGTGCCATGAGGAAATTTAATTCAACAACTTCAGTTCAAAAGCAGAATTATGAAGGAAAGTGAATGGATTCTCACTGGCAAAACCTCAGCCATACAGTAGATGGCATCACATGAAATGGAAGCCATAATACAAACAGATTAAAAAAAAGACATCTGAAAGAAAACCAGGTTCTTAAGATGAAATAAATGTAGTGTACACACTCAGTGAGTGGGTAAGTTTTGAGAAGCCACCATGAGTCTGTATTCAAATTTATCCAGTAAATACATTTAACTATAACATGTATCAGCAAGCACTGCAAACCACCTCATGCAGTAACAACATGACAACACCTTTTCCCAGGAATGTCAGCTCAATTAATTCCTTCTCAAGTTTCCTAATTTTCTATAACATTTTAAAACAGTGTACAGGGGATCCCAGTGTGCAGTAAGTGGGAAAATGAACAGAAGAAACTGTCAATGTTTAAAGAAACTATAGCACAAATTGCCTGTTTCTGTCAGACTGATGGGTCTGTTGTGATAATTATGCAAACAGAGATACAAAGCGTGAGCCCATTCTCATCCAGGATACACATCATCACTCAGGTATAACTCCATGAGTTTTGGATATTCTTGGGGTGATCTATGCTTTTTATTTCTAGAACAGCCTGGTTATTCCTATAAAAGGCATGATAACTCCAGAACTGTCATCTGGCAAACATCTCTTCATGAGAATCAGCACATTGCTTGTTTACCAACATTTACAGCACTATGGAGTAGTGCTGTCTGCCAATCAATCAATTATCAATGCTAATTCTCAGTCATATCACACGTTTATGTTTTTAACAGTTGCCAGACATTGTGTCGCTGTCAAATTTCCTTCCTCAAAATTAAAAAGGGGAAATCCTTCCAGAAATTACAGACTCAAGATCTGCAACATTGTCAACCAGATCAAAATTTCATATCAAAGTTTAGAATAGATGATTTACACCCACAAAACAAATCTTGAAGTCTTAGGTCTGCATTGAGGTATAAAAAAATTACTGTGCAAGTCATTGGAGTAGGACCGAACCTCAACTAATAAAGTTACAATACAGTCATAATTATCTGATTTTTCTAATGTGACAATACATAGTAAAATTACCTTTTTCCTCCTCTGCCCACTATTAGTGATCTTATCTGGAGTGACTCCAAGATCTGCAAGAACTTTAGCTATGCCTCTAGCATCCACTCCACAGTTTGGTGCCACATTTGTTTCACAGCGTCGATGTACATTCATCTTGCAAACTGCAATGAAACGCAAAGCAATACAGTAAATTAAATACTGTTTTGGCATGCATTTGCCTTACCTAAATCAGATCTTATTGTACCTATCAATAACTTTTTCAAATAAATAGAATCTCAGCAGGAAAACACTTAGCTGGATTTGAAGGGATACTTCAATGTTAATACAAAGTTATTAACCTGATTATCATTCTTCTGATGTGATAATGTAGAATAGTGTTTTCATACAGTGCCCAGAACAGGCACAGGAACAAATGGAATTATTGAATGATCCTGAACTCTTAAATTAATTTGAATTAGAAGAAAAGTCCTTCAGAGCTTGGATTTTAACTGTCCACTATGGAAAGCAAAACATTAAATCCTTATGTATTATTACTTCTTACACTATTTTACTGGAGTAGATTAACTTTAATGTAGGCAGCCATAAAACTGACAGTGCCTTAAGTTTTAATAAAAATTTAGGGTTAAACACCTACTTTATTTAGATGGCAATCCCGTTACTAAGCTCTTTCCCTTAAATCTCCTGAAACTATTATATTATTGCAAGGAGAGAAGAAAAGGTTACTTTGCTTCCAGATTACGGGGCAGAGGCAAAAGTACAGCTCCACTGAAACTCGTGGAGGGTGGATTTGTTAGGAGCAAATTATTTATTTTATCTGAGACTTCAGTGCCCTCTTGTGGAGCAAGGTATAAAGACAGTACAGCTGCAAGTGTGATTAAATTCTAGATTAATATTCAATTGTTCAAATTCCTCACTTCTTTATTTTTTAGAGAAAAGGAAATTACAAAAATATGTATTTATAAAGTTACATTTCACTATATTTTCATCAACAAAGCTTTTGTTTTAAAGCCCCTAAAGAAAAACCACATTTGCCTCTGAGACTATACCCAGGCACTGTACCTGGCCATAACCACGTGCTTTGAAAGCTGGCGACCTTTCTTTTTAACGATGTTTCAGCTCATAAGAAGAGGAAAAAGAAATTGCTGAACATGGTATTTTCAATGAATGTATATTCAGTGACAAAATCTCAGCAGCAGCAAGTAAAACATTTGAGCTAGGATCCATAAAAGTGGACATCGAGGAGCCAAACTGCTTGAAAAAGCAGGAAAACGTTGTACAGTCCAACTTCATGAACATATTTTGTAAGAAGATGCAAAGGAATAACCAGCGGGAAAAAACTGAAGAAGAACAAATCTGTTATATGCTTCTCATGGTGTTAATAATCACGCTGGGCAAGGAAGTACATGTCTGAAAAAGGGAGTCACTCAGCATTTGTTAAAGAGAGAAAACCAAGCATAGAGAAAACAACATTTTCAGTTCAGATGAGCTCTAGATTTCATGCAGAGAACGCTGCATTTTTATAGGCAATAACTTTATGAACATGGAGAAAACAACATAGATTCTCTGCACTATTGTTTCTATGCATCTGCTACACAGCATGAGAAATACCAGTTAAGACCAAATGAACAGTATGGTACTTGAGTTAGAATATGAAAGAGAACTCATGTATGCCCAGATTAGGCAGAGATACACTACAGCTCTGGTTAAAAGAAAAGAAAATCAAAGAGGAAAAAAGCCCAGATTTAATTGAAAAGTCTTTACTGAACGCATCTCCACCATAATTAAGACAGCATTTGAGGAAAATCTTCAATAGCTGCAAAGTAATAGCATTTAGAGCCTAACATTTCCTCACTGTTCACTAGCTGGAATCACAAGGGAAGGCTTGAACTTCAGAAGTCGCACTATGTATAACTTTGCCATGAAAGAAATCTTCTTCTTTCCCTTGCTGCTCAGCAACTTGTGACATGAAACATCAGGTCTGACCTTCACCTGTAGTTATGTGTCATCCTAAATACTGCAAAGGATGCACTTTTATAGATAACATATTTATACATATATGTGTGACCCTGTGTTTCTGCTGTTGAGAGGTGTACACAACATGATTTTTGTATTTATGAAGGTGGACCTATCCATTCCTAAGGCATAACAAAATCAAAATGCTTATAATTCCACTAGGCACTACTTCCTATGAACCTGATAATCATTTCCTCCATGACATCATTTCCTTCCACCCACAAACTGACGTATTTTATTAACTATTTCTAAAATATTACTTTACTTTGCAATTGTTCATACTCTTTTCTCACCCATTATATAGATCTGCTTGAAACAATGAGATATGGAACCAAACATATTTGACAACTAAAATGACACAAATGCACCTTCCAGCCATAATTTCACATGCAGTTCCTGTACAGAGTACATAGTCCTTAAGTGGCAGAACATAATGAATCCTTTATTTTCTGGAACAGAGGGGTTAAGCAGACTATAACAAAGGATGATCTAGCTGGGTATCAGAATATCTTATATTCTGGACATGGGGGCACACAAGACTGGTTCTACCTACTCTAACCAATAAAAAATAGCAATTTTTGAAAATGGTATTAAAGGGAAAAGTAGCTGGAATATTGATGCTTAAAAAGTTTAACAAATCTGAAAACACAAAAGGCAAAAATAAACTGGAGGTATGTAAACTGTCATGCTTATAATTTTCTGTTAACTTCTAATATCCTGCAAGGCAACAAATCTACACAGGAGTGAGTGTAAAATGTGTTTCCTAACATCTGACCTCTGCATCTGTTACTAACTGGTGTTGCCAAATGAGTAAGGACCATGTTCTAACCACGATGGAAATCCTTACATTGCTCCACTATTTACTTTCTATTTATTTCTGTACATGCTGACATAGTGACTTGAAGCCTTTCCAAGTCTACGAGTCACTCACAAAGAAAAAGATAAGCTCTGAAGTGGTGCCTTACCTTTGCATTGTAAACCTTGTCTCAAAAGACCCCAGAGCAATGAACCACAGTGGTCACAGAAGGTGGGCACTTTGTAATTGTGAATGCTGAACTTGTGAGGCATGTTGACACTGAAACGCTGGGATCCCACTTGCTGAAAAATGACAGCACAGCATATTTCGTTTTAATTAATTTCTTTGCAATCAGTGTATGCTGAGACCCTGTTGCATTTTGAAACCACACAGAATTCAAATGAGATGAAATAGATCTGTGCTCAGATGATGACCATTGCATTATATATACTCCAACCCCAGAATTCTTTTCACTACTTTATCTGGTGAAAAGAGGGGGAAGGGCTGCTGTTGTCCAAGAGATAAAGACTGAAGTCTACTTCCTAGTACTTTTGGGAACAACAAATACATAGCTATCAGGAAAGATCTCAATGTGGAAGGCAAGGAAGTCACTCCCAATTGTTTTAGGAACATGAGGCCAAACTAATACAGGACAAGAAATTTATCACAAACCCTTTACCTTTTCATATCCCACTCTTCTTTGGATTATGACAATGATAACCTGTTGTGTTCAGGGATTCCAAGGTATGATTTACCTACTAATTAAAGGATGTCATTGATAAGTTTTCATAGTGGCCATTGCACTGCAAGAGATTTATTTTTATGTTTTTCCTTCCTTTTTCTGGCTTTTTTTACTGCTGGCTTTTCTCCAGTGATCTAGTACCCCTTCTAAACAATGAGACTATCAGCAAAGTATGCAAGTCTCCACCAGTCTGGAGCCTGGGAATATAAACCTTCACAAGATTTTGTATATTCCTGTGAGTAACACACAAAAACAGCACTAGCCCAACACAGTCCTTTATCACAATTGTATGCACATGATCCCATTTTGGATATAAAATACTGGTTGTGGACCAGATATTACAGAATGATTCCAGTAAGGAAAATGCTAGTGAATTGCACAGAAAAATGAGTTCGTGCCTCAGTCAAACTCATGCTGAAGTTGAAAGAATAGATTACAACTGTCCTGCTACGTACATACATACATACAACTCCGATTTGTAACTTAAAGGTAAGCTTTAAAAATCACGAGTGTAGTTTTTTAACAAATAAAATTAAGAAATGTAGTTTTTCTTTGTGGCCAAGGAACTGTGATCACCCAAAGAACACCTCACCTAAGCCTATGGTGAAGGAGAACAGGTCCTTGCTGTTGCACAAAGCAACAGACAGGGAGCATACATTTGCTTTTCTGTTGAAGCAAAAACTTCTGTGTAAGAAAAAGCATTCACTGTTTATACTCGAGGGCTAAAACTACTTAAAAAACATAACTACATTTTGATAGTTTGGATATAGTCTTTGTTAAGGTGAGACTTTGCAAGCAAGTTCTGGTCAGTCTTTTATGTTGGTGCCAGATAGCCACTCAAGCATTTCAGCTCTCCTATCAACTGCTGATGGCTCAGCCACACAAAATGCAGCCAGGGGGATGAGGGATCCCAGCCTGCTTCTTCTGAATTAAACTGACAAGACTTGTATTAACTCAGAAATGGAGAGAGAATGTTAAAAATGAAAAGGAGTGGAAAGAGCTCTCGGAAACTTTGAGCTCAGATGTTATAGAAAGTTAACCAATTAGAAATAAATGTGTGTATGATAATTCCCATGTAAATGAAACTGTGATTGCAATCTAGCATTCCAAAGTAAAAGCTACACCACAAAATGACCAGAAGGGCACACAAAAGTCTGTAGTACCTATTGATTAAACAGAGGAGATGACACTACTTTGAACAGATCAAAGAAAGAATTTTATATAGGAAAATTAATTTATAAACATTTACCTCATCGTGAGTTTCCTGTTTTTTTAAGCCAGCACACTTCGTTATTATAAGTTCATGGCATCTCTTGTGAACTACACAAGTGCAAACTAGAAAGACAAAAACAGATGAGTTTTCATGAAGATTAATTTTAAAGCAGAAGTCAGATCTCAGAAGACTAGAACCACCGTGACTTGAAAGTGTGCAAGTGACTGGTGGTGATTTGGTGAGTCCTATGAAATAAGTTGGTTTACAAAGGCAGAAGATAATGGACTTTCCAAAGATCAGAGAATTTTAAGATAACTAAAGCTTATCTGCCAAGTACCTCATCTGTAAAATGAAATGTTAACATTCTGAAATGTTAACTGCAATTTTTCTTGATTTTTACATATGTGATTTATCTATCTGATGAAGTCCATGATCTCCACATTACATGAGACACAACAGCAAAACCAATTCCTGTTTAAAGAGCTTCCAAAGGAAAACAGATATAAAGATAACTCATTGTAAAAGTCAAAAGAAAAGAAAAAAGAAAGAAGTCAAATATTCTTTCTGTAACACATTATCATAAGTTGATAGCAGTAAAAGGTTTCAGGAGGCAAAAATGTTCTGCCAATATACATCCTGATTACTTAATCAATGGATAACGTTTGCAGATCCGACAGATAAGATAAACAATTGCTAGGTCTACCATAATGTAAAATTCAAGATCACTAAACAAAGTAAAACCCTCATAGTGAAGTAATGAATTTTACTTTCTCCAGTTTTAGTCATTGTGAGAAAAAAAAAATTAGATCAGAAGTCAGGGTACCTCTCCAGGTACCTCTGTGTGTTAATACAGTAATTCTTATTATAACATGTCAAGCTCTATTTAAAAAATGGCATTTACTTATTTACTATGAGATTTGGTCAAGTCTTTGTAAATGAAAAATCATCACTAACTTGATGGTTTCTACTTCTTAGATAGGAATTAAGTATTAACACATCATCCCAAGAGGTGATTGCATAAAGAAGTAGGAGTACAAAAAATTGAGTTGAAAAATGGGAGATGAAAATGAAGCACTTGTGCAGTCTTCACTATAACCTTCTCTAATGATGACCTCTATAATTATCTCATCTATTTAAATTACAGTCTTCACAGTCACCTGAAATTTTTAAACACAGAATCTTAAGCAGAATAAAGAGCTCTCAATTTTAAAATGCAAGACTTGAAAAATGAAGAAGCCAACATCTGCAAATATGGCTTCCTAGATGGATATGCATGAAGAGATATCTGGGATCTGATGTTCAGGGCTGTTAGCTAAGCTCCTACTTCATTTATGATGCTTAAGACCAATAGAATTGAAAAAAATTACTGTGACTTGGTGCAAAGATTGTATATTTGTTGAGACAAACTTCTGATCATCATGCGCTAAATTCTTAGCATCGTACATATACAATGCCTGATAAAAACATCTTATTACTTATATTACATAATAAATATGTTTCAACTGTCCTTATGTAGAATTTCTCTTACCTTGACACTGGTATCCCTGTTTTCCTATTACACCCCTGAAAAATAATAGAGTGTTTTAGAAAACGAAGAGGAAATATTTTTAAAAATGTAAACATTTTTTCCTTCCCTTTACTGGAAGTGCATATGTTTAAATAAAAGCTTCTCATCACCAATCATCTGAAAATTGCATGTCTGGACTGAGAGCAGCTCAAAGTAGGAACATTTCAGCTGCTGAGAGGTAACAGGAAGGATGAGAGACCATGAAGGCAGTCAGAAGTACAGACACATTTACTATAGCGAAACAGACAAAGCCAGAGGGTGCATGGGAAGGGGACAAAGTGGTAAATCATCATCCAGCAGACCTCTAAATAGACAGATTGCATTTGTCAGTATTGCTTGAAATCACCTTAGCCAACATAAAGCCTAACCCACAGGCACTTTTTAGAGGAATGCTGTTGAGTTCATGCACATTTCATATACATTTTGCATTAAGAAAAACTGATTCATTACACACTCCTAAGAAATATTTACTGTCAATTAACATCAGATCTAGTTGTAAATCAGTATCTCTAGGTCACTTTGGAAAACATCAGGAGTTGCTGAAAAACAACTGAAAACTGAATGTCTCCACCACTTCTCCCTACCTGAAAATTGAAAATACTCAAAATAATGTAAATAATTTGTAAAAGGGAGTTCTTGGTGTACATTGTAATAATAAAGACCCTGTACACTGAGCACCAAAACCTCTGCGTCATTAGAAGTATGATATACCTATATTCCATTAACTTCAGTAGGATGTGAAGGAGCCTTGCATTTCTTAGAAGAAAGATGGTGATTCTTAATCATGTAACAAAGAATTCTGTCATTGTGACAAAATATAAAGGTTTAATATTAACTTTAAATCTACACTTAGGCACCTACATAATACTAGACTGGTTGTCTACCTGGAATATAGTGTGCATTAGATAGGGAAATATGGAACTTTGTAGCTCAAAGGAGAAGAGCCACAAATAAAACCAATTCTAATATTTGTGATGGGAGTTTAATAGCCTTCTATTATCACCTTCAACACTGCTGACAGGTTGTTGCCAAAATAAAGAGGAAAAGAGCTACTGCTTGACACCATTTCCATTTCAGCAAAGCAGGAAGGTTTCTAACTAACCTCCTGCTAACTCCCCAACTCAGAGTCGCAAAGAAAGCCAAGCCAAAGTTACTCCATACCATATAAAGTCTCTGCAGTGTGAGCAGTATGTTGGTTGTCTAAGGTAGGTGGCCATGAACTTGTGTCCATTAACCTGGTGCACCCTGCGCCGCACGGCACCCTGGCGCTTCCTGGGGCGCATCCGCTCCCGGAACACACGCTCCTCATTGTCCTTGGGTGCTGAAACACAGGGAAAAACAATAAGCACTGGCTGTCACTGACACAAGTCTGGGGAAACTCAAATGCTATGCATAGGTAGATATTCTTCAAAAATAAAAGTAATCCTCTGTACCCTGCAGTGCAAAATAACTTCCTGAATTTTTGCGTTGTTTTAATTCATTTTTAGAATCAATTACCAGCGGGCAAAGGTTTTCATTGCCTAGCACAGGAACTTCTAGTTCTTCTAAAGCTTCATATGTAAACTCATGCTAAATTGGGATTAAGTCCTCTACACTTTATCACTATCAAGCACACTGACAACCTCTTAACAGTAATTATACAGTTAGATTCTCCTAACAGCTCAGACTTTCACCTCACTTGATCTTTAGGAGAAGAAAAAGATCCCAACATCCCCATGTCCCTGTACATCCAGAAAATACTGATACAAGTGCAAGAAAGCCGAGTAAAAATGTGTATTAGCAAGCAGAACAAAAAATTCCATCCAGAATTGACTACTTTGTAGAATTCCTGATTAAGATCTAATAACCCACTTTGATACTAATACATGCTCAGCAAAATGTTCAAGAGAAGGAAGTTGTTCTTCTTAACCAATTCCTATTCCAACTGTACATGAGATTTAATGGTAGAGAAAGTATAAAATGAAGCTGATATAACTCAGAGTGAAAACATTTGAAAAAAATTCTTCAGAGCACATTAGGTCTAAGTTTTTTTTTTGAGAAGTATCACTAACACCATCATAATATTCTGTATGCATTAAGCAAAAGCTGAGGCTTAATTAGCAACAAAGTTCACAATTATGAATGAAAGATAGATTTTACAAACATTCCCTAAGCCACTCATGTGTTGGCAAACTAGAACATAAGACTTGGAGGGGACCATATTCAGTCATCCATTGCCAACTGAATCTGTGCACTCAATACTTTGGTGCATGTAACACTTTGATCTGTACTTAACACTTGTCATTCTTTGAATTTCAGATACTATGAATCACTACGATGGCCTAAAAACACCAACTTTGGTCTGCTGCAAGCTTTTCTGTACATGATTGAGTTGTCCAAGCAACAGTATAGTACCTAATAATAACATATAAAATTCAAAGTCTGAGAACAACTCAATGCATAAAAGTCTCAAATTATTTTACACACATTGGAATAAATCCTGGTTTTGAGGGTTGTAAATATAAAAAGTATTGATTAAAGAATTTCTAGAAAATTGTTTTAAATTAAACCAATGGATGGACATATTGGGGAAAAAAACAGATCACAGATGAACAAACAGATCAATGTCTTTCACTGCACAGCAAAGGCTAAGCTCCTTCACACCAGCAAATTTATTTATGCACAGAAGAGCCTAATCTCCATACACATTAATGTTTTACAAACACTTCATACTCAGAGTCGGTTTTCACCCTAAGATGACACATCTGGGGGTTGGCCAGAGTGGCACTCCTTTTCCATTCTAAAGTGAGCTCTGAGTAAATAAACACTGCCTCATACACAAAGCTACGCCTTTTATTTATGCTGAAGAACAACCTAAAAACAATGGTTGTAGGTTGCCCTTCAACAAAAAGAAATACCAGACAGTTTCCAATTATGTTTATTTTTATATTGTCAATATTGTTTATTTGTAGGTATTAAGCAAAACTCCAACATCTAATAAATATCACAGCTCCTTAACAGAAAGTTTTTCAACTACTTGTTACATATTCTTTATCTTCCACAAAGAATATGTAACAAGTAGTTGAAAATCCAACAAAAGATTAATTTTTTCCAGCTTCGTGAATGATTTACTGACTTTACAAAGCTTCTGGAAGTCTTTTAAAAGCTATTATAGGAAATAATTCTCTATTAACACAGATGCTCTTTTGGTTATCATACATATGGTAGACTTTGCTACAGTATGTACAGCCTCGATGCGAGAAAGTTAAAATCCAACTCTTCTGGAAAGGTTTCCCAAAAGTTACGTGCTGACATGAAATGAACAAGATCTTCTGACAGTGCACAATACACATTTGACATGATATTCAGTCTACAGTACCATTTTTCTCATTTTTTTATCTTAAGTGCAATCTTCACAGATAAAGCACTGGTAATTTTACGGAGCATGTAAAATCCTCCTCTTGTTTTGGCTACATAAAAGCAGTACTGTGACATTCGGGTTTTTTCACTTGTTTCCTTTGTTTCTACCAATAAAGCCTTAAAACTAATTTCACCACATTAGTTTCAGTTCTATATTTAATGCTTTAATGAAATTCCATTTTTCCTTTCTAGTACCTACAGTTTAAATAAGACAATGAAACAGGATCCTTTTCAGAAATGCACTGACTTGAAAACAGACACAAGCAATACATCTGAAAATATCAGATTAAATGGCAGGCCTTGATTATCAAAAATCACTTCCACACAAAGAGCATCACTGTGTGAGCAGGAATCTCTAATAGCTCAAGAAAATGTAGTTTTCCTGGTCTATCTTGGATAATGCTGGAGGTCCATTGGCCAGCTGGCCTCAAACAGTCTTTACTGTCACTCTGCTACCCCCCTTTTGTCACAAATTTTTGGCACTTGGCCAAGCCCATGCACTGTGCCCTGCTTTAGAGTAAAAGTGCACAGATGAACTGCATGTTTAAGAGCATTGACTCTGCCATCACCTCACTTCTGCATCCTGTGTACAATCCCCACCTCATCAGTCAGCAGCAGTACTCATTTAGAGGGCTTGGAGCAGCATAGGAGCATAGAATCATGGAATCATTAAGATTGGAAAAGATCTCTAAGATCTCTTGGTGCAACCACTAACTCAGTGCTGCCAAGACCACCACTAAACCATGTCCCTAACTGCCACATTCACATGTCTTTTAAATATCTCCAAGGATGGAGACTTCCCGAGGCAGCCTGTTCTAATGTATGACTACACAATTTGTTAAGGAATTTTTCCAATCTAGACCTCCCCTCGTACAACTTGAAAGCATTTCCTCTTCTATCAGTAGTTATTTGGGAGAAGAGACCAACTCCCACATCACTCCATCCTCCTGGAGAGCAGAAAGGTCTCCCCTCAGGCTCCTTTTCCTAAACAAGCATCTGACATTACAGTGCATGACTGACCACTGGACAACTGGACATGAGCCTTTCATCGCAGCAGATGAAGTCACAAGAGAAATTAGCTCACCCACAAGCTTAACATTAACTTCAAGTTAACGTTAAGTTCAGTCACTTATTCACTGTGACCCTATGCAAACATATAAGCAATGCTTTCCCACAGTCCCCAAGCAAAACAATGCCACATCTTGCATAAGACTGGACTTCAGGAAAAAAACTTTCTACTGAAAAGGTGGTCAGGCACTGGAACAGGAGTGTTCCATGGAACATCCATGATGTGATGGAGCCACCATTCCTGGAAGCATTCAAAAAAAGTTCATATGGCACTTAAGTACATGGTTTAGTGCTGAACACAGAGGTGCTGGGTTAACAGGCAGACTTGATGACCTCAAAGGTCTTTTCCAACCTTAACAATCCAAGTGATTCACACTGCTGTTTTGGGCCACAGGCATAAAATCAGGCAGGAACTGTCCCAGGTGACTCAGAGGCAGATGATCACATCTGTTCTGGCTCATACCCAGAGTTGTGAACCACTTATTTCTAGCAGAACCCACAATAGTCTATACTTAAACTAAAATCCATTTATCTTATACTGAACAGCCACACTAGAGATGTTAATTTATCTGTCTGAAGACACCTACTTCGGAAGGGAGCTACACTGCTCTCCCCAAATATCTCTCATAATTTACAAGCAGGAAAGCAAAGATTAGTAAATGCTATCAGAAAGCAGGGAGTATTTGGGAAAATCCCCTATGTCTGTATGATATAGAAAATTAGTGTTTTCAATGCATTCTTTTGAAAATACTAGTGTCCCAAACAAAATTGGCCTTTTAAATATATTTTTAAAAGTCTTACAGACTTAGGTTCTAGAAAATACCATTAGCATACTGTGCATGGTATTTCTATTCTTAGCAGAGGAGTTAAAATTAAGTGAATTTTTCATAGCTGGAATATTAGCAAGTTTCAATATAAACAATTTCTTCTCACGGTATTTCTACTGAACAGTCACAGAGGGTTTTCTTTTCCTCACTAAAGGCTGTTTCTTTATGTAGTGTACATTCTGTTCCCTGTTTTGATTTTGAGTCCTTCTGTCTTCTGTACTATTCAGTTTATCCTTTTAAAATGCATTTCTTCCATTTTATTTTCAAAATATGGAGTAAGAAATTATGGTAATTTCCAACATGCTGTCGCTAGAGCACATTGAGTTTCAGCTTCATATGACAGTACTGGAGAACTGGCAAATCTAGAACTAATTTTATTTCAAAACCATACCCAGTAATGCCACTACTTCTTTTCACTGTAGCCAAGAGTAACTCTTGAGTTATTTGAAAAACAATAGCATATAATTGCTTTTATATACTCATATGTACATACATACATAATGCCTACAATTTTAAAGACTCAAAAGACTTGCAGGCATAGCTCCAAGCTCTAAGGGAAGTGTTATAAAAGTCAGAAGTATCTGGCATGAAAAATTGCATAAAACTCATAAATACCTGTTTGCTTCACCAAACTGTCTGAACTACATTTAACGCTCTTCATTGTGTAGTATCCATTAAGCATGAATTTTAAGTCAGAACTTAAAAGCAATTTCTTAAAATTTAAAAGAAAGGAAGGTGATGCATAACACTCAGCAACCTTCAAAGGAAACAAGACTGGGGGAGTAAGACCTGTACACCAAATAACAAAGGCTCAACCATGTCAGGTCTTGTCACATACTAAAACAGTTTCAGCATAAATAAGAAGGGCTCAATGTGGAGCACTAACTGCAACAAGATCATCCTGCATAGCCATTTCCATGTCTTACCTTCAGTGTTGTGAGTACTTACAGAATTCTGACACCAACCAAAAAAATGCAAAACATCAGGCAGAAAAAGAGCAGGAGAGTTTACACACAAATAGAGGGGATATCCACCATTTGTTATTGCTGATGATGCTGACTTCTAAACGGGAATGATGCTGATCCCTTCCCTGAATCTGGAGGTGATTGTTACCAAACAGTCAGCATTTGTGGAAGAAAAAAAAAACAATGAAGCTTTAGTTAAATGGCTTCTGCCCTATCAAAGCCAAAGTGTGGGCCATGTACAACAGTAATGCAGCAACTGGTGGAGCTGCCAGGTAACCCCTTGCAAGAGAACACTGACCCCTCAGTGCACTTCTGGAACAAGGGGATTTTCACCCTGGGCATCTCCTGGGTGTCACATTGCTATCATTCCTACCTTACAAGTGCCATCCAGAAAGCTAGCTGGTTTAACATCAAGCTTGAATAATTACAACTGAGCCTAACTGAACCACAAATGCAAAGGAACAATGGTCACACTGATGTTTCATTGCTGAAGGTGAAAAATAGCAGGTTTTGTATCATATTTAAGCCTGACCACTTCAACCAGTATGTATGTACTGAAATAGAGCACTTTAGTTCTAGCACTAGCTAATGTCTAAACAGAGGAAGGATATTGATTGAAGCAGGAGAGGTAATTTGTCTAAAAATATATTGCAAAATGAGAAGGGGCAGAAACAATGTCCAGGACTTCTCAGGATTCAGGATGGAGTGTAACCAGATCATTATGCATCAAAATAAGGTCTCAAAGGATTATTCCCAAGCTGTATTCTGGGCTGTAAAGTAGAAGTATATATACTGCCATTAAGATTTCTCCAGGCAGAAATCATTAGAGGATTTTGCCTTTAAGACTTTAATGTATTTTAAAAGAAAAAAAACAAACCCAAAACAACAAAAACCCACCACAAACAAGAAGCTAAACACCCTCATATACTTGCATTTCTATATCCTTTCTTTTGAAAAAGTCTTGTTTAGTTGCAACACATGCAACAAAGTAATTCTGTACCTTTTAGAGAAAAAAAATAGTATGGTAAATGCTATAATATGATTTCATAAAGCTGTTACTGATGAGCAAGAAATTACGTAGATAGTTTATCAGTCATAGAAAGTATGAAATTTTTCAGTGTCTTTTTCTAGAAGTATTATTTACTTCTAGATATTATTATTATATTAGTTCCCAGACTATTTCTTAAACAAGGAACATACAAGTTTTCCTTACTGTACCTCAAATCTGCTTTATTTAGGAGACCTGACAGGAAATTTCTTGTATAATCAGATCCTTCGATAACATTGTATTGTTAACAAAAACAAAGATGCTGAGTGCTACTAAAGAAACGAAAAAAAATGCTCACAGAATGGGTGAGTTTTAAAACAGATACGTGTCTAGACATGTCTGTTAACACCAGCTATTTACTGAATGCACTGAAGAATAAATTCCATTTTAAAGTATATAAAGCCCAAATATGGTGGGTGGCTTTGTATCATGGGCTGAGGCTAAAAGGTACTTGCCTTCAAACACAAGCTTACCTTCCAATGCCTAAAATCTTGTCTAAAAGACAGATCCTGCCTGTATGTATTTTAAAATTTCCCTTGATAGGCGTGCAGAGTTTATTTGGGTTGTGACAGGCACATATTTTTGTTTCAGAACTCCTGTTACTTTCCTTTTTTAAAAAAAAGAGCTCAAACCAAAACACCAATAGCCCTATAAAGCTATGCAATGATTACTTACAAGATTCAAAGTTTTTTTACATAATTATTATCAGGAGCACATTCATAAGCTCACTCAAAGCTGAAGAGACAACAGTAATTCCCCATATCTTTTCAAATAGAAATACTTCCACATTAAATACACTTAATAAAGGAGGATTTAATGTCCATAAGTACTAAAGAGTCTCATAGATACTGATGGTGCACTTGCAATTTCAGCATACATAGAAGTCCAATTTAGTTTTCATAAATGTCCCAGCCTTGGTGGCTGGCAATAATTTGGACCAAGTGTTCAAAACCAGGAGTGAGGTACCTGAAGAGACTGGATGAACCCCAGCGCTGCCCCAGCTGCAGCCCATCCACTCAGCTCCAGCAGAGGGTGAGGAGGGATTAGTTTCCACACCTGCTCAGACAAAACTGCCCTTTAAATGACTCAGAGACTTTTCGTAAGAAAGTCTTCAAGACAAGCCCTCAAGTTTCTGCATTTGATCTCCACAATGGCCACATAATTAGTGACAGTTTACACAAGCTTAAAGTATTAACAACATGGAATTACAGATGGTCATCTTCAGTGACCATACAGCACGGCTTAATAAATCCAATCTTTAACTGACAGAATTCTGTTTTATAGGAACTGGACCACTGGTTCAGGGGATGGATATAAACATGCAGTCCATTTTTTAAATCCCTGGGAGCTTACATGGATGATGGGGTACTGACCTCATTTTGGAGGGTAGATAGAGCAATTTCTGTACTTAAACAGCTGTCAGATACACAAAGCAAGCAAATCAGAGATTGATCCCTCCTACTTCCTCTCAATTTCTTTATTGGTGACATTAATGATTTTAAGAAAAACCTTATTCCTGAAACAATGGAACTTGTAACTACAATTTACATATTACAATTTATTTGACAAAGAAAGTTTTATCACTAGAAATACCACAGGGAATTTCTTGCTGTGTGGCAGGTTTTCTGAAAAGTGAATTTCACATTGTAAGCTTTTCAAAATTAAGTTTCAACTTCCAAACCTTTTTCCACAACCCAAACATTAGTGCTTTTTCAGTTGTAAAGGAGATTTCACAAGCAACAGGACCAAAAAATCAAAAATCAATGCTAAATAAGGTTATTTCAGTCTTTTGGTCTTATTTTTCAAAGAGGAACAAACAGCCTCACTCTAAACACAATGCCCTTATGTAAACTAATCTGCAATTGAAATTAAAGAACTGGAAATGCATTCTACATATGGCAAATACTAAAGCCATTATTCAGGAGAAAAAGGTTAGTCCGTGAAATTTAATGTGTCTATTCATGTCCTAGCTAGTAATGTCAAGTAATAATTTACAAAATGTAGAACACTTTTTGTGCCATAACTTGACAAACTTGCAGGCAGAAAATTAAATTAGTTCGTGTCAGTAAGAGTGAGCTCATGTTGTTACAGTGTTAGTAATGAGCAGTATTAGCAGCCTGGTGTTAGCATTGTTAGTGTTAAGCCCCTGACAGACTAACAAGATGAAATATCTCATATTAAGTCAACCACTTACTAGAGCTAAAAAAACCCACAGAATGCTCTAAATGAAGAAACTATATATATAATATAACAGAGTATTATTATAAGTTTATCGTAACTGATCAGATTATTGTATTGATCAGAAAAGCTGTCCTTGGGACTTTACATCTCTACTGTCACTGCTGCAAGTCTCCAAGCATGAACTGCAATTTGACTGCATCACACTCCCAGCCCCTTGTGGTGGCATTGGTGGTGGTCAGTGCCCTGGTGACACACACTCATACACTGTGCTTTGTCTCCAATGAAAGGAGCAGGATGAGACAAACCATCACAGGCAGGGCTGCTGTGGGAGGTGAACTTCCACAGTGGTACTTGTTTTAACAGAGCTCCAGGCTATGGAAGCATCCGCAGGGCAAAATGACCTCTCTGCAGGGTCAACACCTGAGCTGCTGGCCTTTGTCAGCTCCCTGGAAAGGAAACACTGTTGTGATGTGAAGAAGGAAAACAGGCATTGTGAAAACTTCAGGACAAAGCTCTTTTCCCAGAGGTAACTATTAAACCAGACAGATCCCAAATGACACTATTTTAAGCAAGCGTTTGTGATAGATGAGAGAAGTTCAGCAGTCTTTCTAATATTTGCAAAAGCTACATACATTATGATGAAACATGAACCTTGTATGACTGCGATTTCTAGTCTTTCAGAGGTTGTTTCTTAAATATTTGTTCAACTCCAGTTCTGTTCCTTTCCCACAAAATAACAGAAGCCCAAATTGCAGGCACTGAGGAGATTCCCGAGCTGTCTCCTGCAGTAGGAGAGTGTCCCATGTACTTCAGGCATCCTCAGCTTTCATTTTTTTGATGGTTCTCAAAAATCTCCATTGAGGGAAATTCCTCAACACACTCATGTATCTTGTTTCACTACTCTGGCAGGCAGGATGTTTTTCTAATATTCAACCTCAATCCTCTCGCAATAAGTTATGCTGGATGAGCGATGGCACCTTGAAAAAGCAGGTTTTTTCCAGCATGGAAACTACTGAAATATCTGTAGCAAGGCAGCCGTTATCCTGTGGATACCATGCAGAAGGCCAGAGACACAGCAAGATCTCACAGAAAAGGGGACTGCAAAAATTTTATATGATTCTCAGGCCACAGCAAGACAGAAACTGCTTTGCACGACACAGGACCCTGTGGATATTCCAGTCACATGCTAGCTACAGAAAAGTCATGGTACCTGGAGGCAAAAAAGGGAATGAAAATCACTTACTGCCTTAAGCTACTAAATCTCAAAGTTGTCTTTCTGATTCCATTTCCTGATCCCCATCCTGACAGCAACAATTTGTTTCTATCCAAGCTTTGAAAAGCATGCAACAAAGCACTTTTGTACTTAAATTTTCTATGTTAAAATTCCATATAACCACATTAAGGATCTATGGTGCATAACTTAGATAGGTCTGAGAAGATGGCTTTCAAAACATGGTTTTATAACAGTTGTGCCCTCAGCAAGCTCAAGCCTGATATACATTACACAGATTCAAAGTTCTTCGCAGTGGCAGTGAAATCTTACCTACAATTAGAGAAGTGTTTTTGCTTTTTAATTTTTTTCTTTATTTGTTTCTCAATAAAGTACTGTTTGCCTGTATTCTCCACAGGGCAGGGGGAGCCCACTGCAGAACTGATTGTGATACAGAGAACCTCCCACAGCACCTACGTAATAACTGAGACAGCCAGAGAAGATTGCATAGAAGCTTTCCTATCCCAAGCAGGAAGAATCCTTTCAGTTTGGCTGCTTTTGGTATAAAGTAAAAAGCACAGAATCCTCAATACTTTGCTCAAAAAATGCTCATGAAAGCTAGAGGAAGCTTCAAGGGCAAGGAGAATGGCAGTGATATATTAATATTTTATTTATGCAGACTTTTTTTTTTCTTATTCTTTCAGGTAATGATAATGCTATTCTTCAACTAATTAAAATAAAGACTTTAAAATTGGGGAATTACTTCTCCCTTCCAAAAAGTAGTAAGACAAAAAGTAGCTGTACCTTCATGTAGATAAACCCACTAATGAGATTGTAATGGTTCTAATAAACAAAAGAGGATTTAACCCCAAGCGGTATGACTTATTAAAATAAGGCAATCAAACTTTTGGATTTAATTTTTCCCAACTCTACTGATGAATTGAGCAAAATAAGTGAGAGATATTAGTGTTATGCCCCGAAAGAATTGTTCTCCAATGCAGCAGATGTCACCAAAAACATCTGACAAAATTTTTCCATTTTTGGCCCAATATACAACCCATAACACACTTACACCAGTGTTCCAACATGTCACTACTCTTCCTAGTTTATCTATTAGTAAGGACTATGTTATGACAATCTTGTCATCCTCTACCAACAGCTTCATCTTGCTCGTGTCCTAAGTTGGCAGTTCATGCAATCAATTGCAAGAGACAAAACTCAGCAGCAAAAGAACTCCCTCCCTTTTTCCACTGTCCTTCTTGCAAATGTGGGAGGAATTTTCCTTATTCTGATATCCCCCCCAGCACACAACAAAAGCTTAATTAAGAACATCTCTGACTCACAAGCAGCACTATTAAGGCGACTCTCACATCTGTGTCTTTCAATATTGCATACATTACTACCAATTTCCACTCAGAAAACAGTAATAAATATCTTATGTAAATCCTGAAGTGCTTGATATGATTTATTATCAGCATACTACTTTGACATCCCAGTCCCACAAAGCATCTCTGCTATAAGAAAGAGCATATTCACTCTGCCATGGATTGCAATGGAAATTTTCCAATATTTAAAGCACTATTTGCCTGCCCTGCACGAGGTTAATCCTATGTATCTAATGCATGGTAAAAATGGACACACATGCTAAACAGTATGTTCTTCCTCTTTGCCAGGCTTATGGACACAGCATCATGAGGGAATTGCAGATGATGAGTCTACATGTTGTCAGTAGAACCTGAATGTATTTTATAGGTTTCTACTGGGTAGGTGATTGACATGTGACAGGAACAAGGAGATGACCCCTTGTTCCTGTCATGATACCTCTCATAATCTATTATTGACAGAAGAAGCATTTCTCAGTGGCAAGATTAATTAAGAAAAGCTTTAATGTCTTTCTCATTTGCTTTGGGCTTCAATATTCAGAATATTTTATTGTTCAAACACTATACAACAACAAAAAATAGAGCAATAAGGGGGGATCAGAGTGTTAACTCATTCTAAAAGGAATCGGGGTCCTACCACGCAGTTCCTACCAGGTCCATAATGTCCTTTGATTTGTGATATCAGATTGCTACCTATAAATATAATGCTGATTTTTGCAGGTCTTTGTACAAAAGAACAGTAAAGGAATCTCTCTCAAGGTTCTTAGGCTTCCCAGCAAAATTTTGCAGCATTTGAGGTTTTGTACAGTGTGCTTGCTGAAATACACATCACATGAGAACCCCAGCTCTTGTTAAATCAAGCAACACATAGCTAGCCCTCAGGTTATGGAGGAATGCTTGAAAAATGTGACGCAAATACACACCCCACCCCAAATATATTATGGAAAATTGTGCTTGTCTCTCTACACTGGACACATGAATACAAATCAGTATGGGGCTCACATGGCAAGGTTTTGTGATGGTGGTAAGCCACAGGGGCAGCTTCTGTGAGAACCTGCTAAAAGCTTGCCCTCTATCCACGAATGACAGCAGGGTGCATGATGGACCCATGCTAGCTAAGGCTGAGCCCATCAGAGACAGGGGTAGCGCCTCTGGCTTTAAACATTTAAGAAGCACAGAAAAAAAAACACACTGTGCAACAGCAGACAGAGAAAGGAGTAAAAATACATGGGAGAAACAATGCTGCAGACAGCAAGTTCAGTGAAGAAGGAAGGGGAGAAGATGCTTTAGGTGCCGCAGCAAAGACTCCCCAGCAGCCCATGGCGAGACAGCCTGGTTCCCTGTAGCCCAGGGAGGTTCACAGTGGAGCACAGATCCACCTGCAGCCTATGGACAACCCCACAGTGGAGCAGGTGGATGCCTAAAGAAGGCTGTGAGCCCATAAGAAGCCAGTGCATGAGCAGGACCCCAGTAGGATGTGGAGACCATGGCGACAGAAGTGCATGCTGAAGCAGGTTTGCTGGCAGGACTCGTGACCCTGTGGAAGGGACATGCACTGGAGCAGTTTGTGAAGAACTTCAGCCAGTGCAAAGGATTCATGCTGGGCAAGTTCATGACAGTCTGTCTCCCATGAGAGTGGCTCCATACTGGAGCAGTGGAAGAGTGTGAGGAGCTCTCCCCTGACTAAGAAGGAGCCCAAGGGAAGATGTGTGATGAACTGATGCAACCCCCATTCCCTGTCCTGTTGTGACACTGGAGGAGAGGATGTAGAGGATTTGGGTCTTAAGTTGAGCCTGGGAAAATAGGAGGAGCGGGGGAAAGGTTTTCCAAGATCTCGTTTTATTTCTCATCATGCTTCTCTGATTTGATTGGCAATAAATTCAATAAATTTCCCCAAGTTAAGTACATTTTGCCCTGAAAACACTCTCCACATAGAGTCATGTCTCCCTATCCTTACCTCAAACCATGAGCCTTTTATAGTACTCTTCTCCCCTGCCCTGCTACAGAGGGGAGTGGCAGAGTGACTTTGTGGGCACCTGGCTGGGGTCAACCCACTACAGCTGGACTAACTTTGTGTCTTACTGTATAATACACACATGGGTAAAAGACAAGATTCTGTTTGAGCTAAGTTCTAAAAGCATACTTATTTCTAACTTTTGCAATATATATTTTTTTTTATATTCCAAATGTTCTAGCTGCAAAGTTCATTTAGCCCTTATTCTCCAACCTTTGGCAAAACAGATGTATTGGTATCTTTCTCGTTTTCAGTGATTTGGTGAGCATCTGGTTCAAACTTACACATGAAATGCAAAGTGCTTCTGGCTTACGAAAATATGCTTAAGTAGCCACCTAATTTCTAACTGAGTCAGAATTTCAGAAAAATGTCGAAGTATCATCTGCTTGAAGGAACCTAATGGGACCTGGGCTGTTTTATCTGACCTATGACAGATTAAGTCTCTAATAAAAAGAATACTCACAGCAGAAAAGAATTGGCAAAGAGCCTTTGAAGAGGCAACAGATGTGTTGATTGAGATGTATTTTGGTTTTCATAGTTCTCTAAAATTGATGCAAAATTCAGGAATGCTTAAAAACTTACTGATGGAAGCAGCTGGCAAGTGGGAAGAGTGGGATGTTGGATGATGAGGTGACTTAGCATGGGAATTGAGAGGAAAAAAAAAAAAGACCAAAATGGAATCCAACAGAGTTTTAAACCTCCAACTTCGGAGAAGGAAACTCAGAGAAAAATGAGACATGAAAGAAAAGGGAGGGAGGAATAAAAGGGAACATAGGACTGATGAAAGAGAGCACATCAGAGAATACTCCTTTTCCTCCTTGTAGGACAAACTGTAAGCAATGCAGCTCACATCTGCCAATGGCCCAAACTCCAAGGGCAATCTGAGTTTAGAATTATTGTTTATCAATTGCTTTCCCTTCTACTCATTTGCTGCACAGAAAAGTTAACTCTCCTCATTACAGAAAGCTCATACATAAGAACTAGCAGATATACATGTACAGAGTTAGCTACAGAAAAGCACTCAAGATCCATGCCTTTTCCACAGGGATCTAAATACCTATCTTACAGTGCTCTAACAGATTGGATATTCTCATAACGAAAGAAAATATGTTAGACTTGCTAAGGTTTTCCCAAAGATACTATCAATCAAATTCACTGAAACCACAAACTTTAAAAACCCCACCACAGATGCTGTGTCTTTGGATTCATGATAGTTAAAGATAATTTAAACTATGTTTATGTAGAAGAACAGGCACAGAAAGTCAGCTTTTCTAGTTCTTCTTCTTCCACAAGTCACCTTTTGCTACTTCCTAAAACAGAAAGTTCAGTACGAACAAATGCTCTCAGCACTCACTGAAGGTTGACTTTTTATAAAAAAATATATGTGAAGACTTCATTTAAGAAATAATGTGTGCATGAAAAAACCTGCTTCTAACAGTTCTTAAAACTGTAAGTCCTTCAAGAAAAATACTTGTTAAACTCTGGGCTGTCTATCTGTATCTTGTATCTGAGAGAGAAAATAGAACTAAAAAAAAACAAAACAAAAAAACCTCTGAATTCTCTTATTTTCTTCTTCAGAACAAAGATCAAATAAAATACTTCTTCAAGGTCCAAACAACTTTCTCCCTACTCCAGAATCTAAATCAGGCAATGAAAACAGAGACAAAACAACTCTTGAAATGATTACAGATTTAATTTTTCTCTTATTATTCCAGTGCTGTGTCTGTTTTCCATTTAGCACCGACCCTGCCTTCACACCAGTAGTACTACCTTTGGATATTCTAAGGCATCAGGTAAATTCCCCTAACAATGACAGCACAAAACCCATCTAGAAACCTGCACACAGCACAAGAAGGATTGAGTCCAACCAAAATCTGTGCAGAGCCAAGAGAATGACAAGGAGACAATGCCTGCAGCACAAAGGACAACTATTTGTAAAACTTAATGCTTTAAATGCATAGCCACATGAGGATAAGATCTATCTTTGGTTACAGCTCTGCACTTACACCAGAGAACAGAGACACATAAAATCCAGGAGAATTTGGCTCAGTTTACTTACAGTAGAGATAAAAAAAGAAACCTTAATTGTCTCTGTCCAAACTGGAAAGATACAAAATGTTCTAGCAATTGTAAAAAACTAACCTCTAAAACTTCATTCCGTTTATTGTTTTGTTTATTAACAAGTCAAGAGATAGCAAACACTTAAAAAAACCTTTCCTTAAAAAATTCAGGTCATAGCCCATTATCTCAAAACCTTTGTGTCCTCCTTGCTTTGCCAGCACCTCTGCTCACATTCAATCACTACATAATTCATTTTAACATAGCCTTATCAGGTTGCTGAGAAGAATGTGAAAGTCAGCTGGCTATAAGTTGAAAAAATATATTTAGTGTCTTCTTATTGCTGCTGTCACTGATCTAGCTGTTCCCATGGTAAACTTAAATACCACCACAGGAAGCTGTATCATCTATCAATTCAAAAGTTGCAAAGTGTGGTGGATGGAGACTTCATTTAACAGATCCCAGAACTGTCTGGTTGAAGGATGTGGCAGTTGAAAGCTGGAGACTGAATTTATTTCTTTTTTTTTTCCTTTAAACAACCCTGTATAATCTCAAGAATAAGACATATGGCAGCACTTCCAAGTTGGTTTCAAAGAGATTTTGATTTCCCACTCACTTTCTCTCAGTGTGAATTACCTAAGAAGGTGTCAGAAGTTCCTCGAGAAAATCCTTTTAACACTGGCTGTCTTTAGAAAAAGAACAGTCTAGAGAGAAGCTCCTTTAAAAAAATAAAACAAACCAAAAAAACAAAACCTCAAACAATTTTGCCTTCTCTATAGCTGGAGCCTCTAACTTGACTCTCCATGACACATCACAGCAGTCATGAAATAGTTTATTACAATCATTTTAATTCAGAAAAAATGTGCTTCCTTCTTGAGAAGGAGACAAAAAACATCCTAAGAAAGAGATTATCCACACACTAAAAAGAGATTTTTACCATCAGAAACTGCATAAATAAGAGCTAATGTACCCTATGAAACCTCTTCCTTTAATAAATATCTATTGAAAATAAAAAATATATTCTTACATGTTGAAAAGATTTCTCTAATTTTCTAAAATAAAAAATTACCTTTGTCATTAGCATACCATTAGCATAGCCAAATAAAAATATTGAATGCATTTTAAGAAATACAAATGAAGGTGAAAAAAAAAAGCTAATTTAAACTAAATAAAACCACATTTCTAATCTGACCTTTTCTTTACTCTACTTCTGGAAAACCATAACCAAAAGACTTTAACAAAGAGAGAAAACATATAAAGATGTTTTTTAACAAGTAAAAAAGAAACGCAAAGAAATGGAAATACAGCATTTCAAGATTTGAGCACTCCAAACATCTCTTAAAAATAATAGTCTTCACTATGAATCCTCAAGATTTTTTTAAGTTCCCAGTAATACCTGTTCCAACACATGAAACCAAACCTTACTTTTTGATGTATTTGGAACACCCCCCTGAATCTGAAAATTTGATATCACACAGTGAATCTAAACCAGTCAATTGCCAATTGCCAATTTTGTGATCCTGTATTTTTGGAACCACTACAACAAACTTATGCTAGAAAGTACAGGTTTTATAAGATACAGTGAAACTGTCTGAACCCAGCTGCATTAAAAATGTCTTAAATCCTACATCTAAACTCAGAGGTATTCAGAATAGCTGCCTGCCTCTGTTTGGGAACTTGGACCATGAGGTCCATATTGTGGAATCAGTTTGCTTACACTCCCACATGCAAGAACATCATCTTAGTATACCCAATGCCCCTTGTTCCATGGTGGGAAAAAAGTCACAGAAATAGGCCAAGAAAATTAGATGTCACTAAGTGATTTTCAGTCAGCCCACACAGAACATTAGGGGGAAGAAAGCATTCCTCTGAGCAAGCATTAGCACTATTATTAGCAGAATCCAGACTTATTTAAAATGATTATTCCTGTATCTATTCCAGCAAGCAACACAGATTACACTTGTCCCTTAGATGGAAAGACAGACACAAAATCATGAATATGATCCTCCCCCTGCATTGTATTTATCTTTACCAGAAGGAAGAAAAACAGGATAGAAAGTATTCCTGGAAACCAAGGGCAAAAATAAATCTTAGTTTAAGAGAAGCCAACTGAAACATTACGATTATCGTGCCAGAGCTGCGGTTTTGATGAAAACAAATTGTAAATTATTTAGAAAGAAATAGAAAGCTGCATCACAAATCAAAAGTAGCAAGATCCCAGTCTGAGTGCAGGGAGATCAGCAAATCATTGCTGCCTGCCATCAGCAATGCAGTTGTGTGGCTCTACCATTGCACCAGAAGCATGTTTTGAATCACCATCAAAAGAAATGGACCTGGGCACTTACAAGTTTTAAAACAAATAGGACAATCACTAGATGCAAGGAGCACTTGCCTTCTGACCAGTGAAGACCCCTAGTTTCATTTGTATCACATTTTCCCCTTCCTTTCATTCTCACCAATGTGCAGCTTCCTGCTGATGTTACAGAACATCATCTGCCTGGTCACACGTGCAACAAGAGGGTGAATTCCACTGAAATCCTCCTGGTAAGTCATCCTTTTTAACATGGTGTCACACCACTGGTCCTAACACAGGAACTCTTTCAGCTCACCACTAATGTCTTTAAGGGCATTACCTCTAAAACAGCTGTTTCCTCCTCAGACACAAACTGCATACATGCTAAAATACAATGGTCTTGGTCAGGGACCAACTCTGATGAACTGCCAGGAGTTTTGAGTTATATTGCTGTAAACTCACTCAAAAGTAATCTGTCTGCACATATAAAATAAAGAAATGGTTCTCGGAAGAACAGTTCTTTGAAACAGGTTTTTAAAGTGCTTTATAGTTAATGCATAACAAAATTAAAGGAAAAATCTCTCAGCAAGCATAAGACTCCTTTAAGAAATTAAAATAGAAATTTTCCTCCTATTTGAGATGAAGCAGCAAGTTATACTAGACTACAGTAATAATGACTCATTTGTTAATTTTAAAAAATAGTTTATCTTTTTATTTACATGCAATGGCGTTATTCTTTCATGTAAGTCTAACTCCTGAGAAATAGAATTTGTTGTACAACCAATATTTTTCTTCTTCCACTGTTAAATACCAGTTCTTCCTATTCCTCCATCTCTGGGTCTTGGAAGAAGAAAAATCAGAAACCTATTTCTAAAGGACTCTTTCTAAAACCCCACTAATAAAAGCTGTGATTTTACTTCCACTGAGTTGGCCATGATGGCCCCCTTCTCTTCCCCCTTTCCTTATCTAGGGCTAAGAAAACAGTCTATAGCAAAACTGACAAGATTTTCATATACAATTTACAATGTAATAGGTAGGTAGGCAGGCAGGCAGATAAATCAGACAACTTTTTAAATTTAGTGATTATGGTTTACTGTGAAAGGAGGTGTTTTTCATGAGAGGAGTTCAAGATTTTCTGGCTTATTTTTGGTTATCACATCTTTCTAGCAGATCATGATTCATTCACTAGTCTTCATGGAAGACCAGTGCACATGAGTATTTTGAAGCACAGTTCTTGCATAGTTTAAAACTTGTTTGCAGCAGTAAGATTAGACCTCTAGTGAAGGCTCAGCACTTGTGCCCATGCATTGCATACAAGGGGCTGTGGAGCCCTACAGCTCGAGCTGGACTCCAGTCCTGCAGAAACCCAGCTGCAAAGAAACACAGGCTGTGGGGATCTCCCCAGACCAGACCGAGCTCATCTTCCTAAACACAGCCTTCAGCACAGGGATGTGGACGTTTTATGCAGTGAAGTACAATTTTAGAAAATATTTTAAAGATATTTTTAGTTAACATACATAGTATGTGGCATGTTTTTATGGGCATGTATAGATACATACACAGTCAAATCTGATGTCAGAACTGTACACAGTTCTGCTGTGCCCTCCTCTCCCTGTGAAATTTATAATCACATAGGATGTGGGAAATTTGGAAGATTGCAGAAGAAAGCATATTTACCAGCACAGAGACTCTCTCTCACAAAGTCTACTAATGCAAATTCTCTTCTGCAAGTGTGATACAACTTTCACTGCCACCTTTAACTTGGACTGTTAAACACTGGTGTAACTATTGGGCCTCTCGAACTAAATCATAACCAAATTTCATAGAGGTAGGAAAATCGTGTAGAAGTGTTTTGTTTTCCCCCTTGCAGAAAATATTCCTCTTAGTGCTTGAGGTTTTTCAAGACTATTCAGTTTAGTGACAGCCCATGAATCACTACTCTGCTTCCAATTGTTGCTGAATTACTAAGAATTGGAAGCAACATCTAGAAATTTTAAGAAAGGAACTTCTGAGAAAGGCAATTCCTAGGAAACAAGTCTGTCTAAATACTAAAGAAATACGTTAATGTTTAAAATGATAAAAGATAAAGTCAATTATTAAAGGAGCCATAAAAATCCTGAGCATTCTGAAAATAAGAAGATTCATAATCAAGACAAACAAACCTTTGAACACAGCAATTCAAATAGCCCATTATTCCAGGCTTCAAGCTAAACAAACCTTTCAGTCATTAGTCTAAAACTTATAAATATTCCATAAATGATAAGATCCCTAAAGACTTTAAGATGTGATCCAACATATAATTAGAAATTTCAGGAGCTCACTTTGCCTTGTGACAGTAATCTGGAATGATGATGCATTTTATCATAACCATAAGTTGCACAGTGTGTTATTTTTTAGCTCATGCTACTTGTTCCAAGTAGCTCCAAAATGCTACCCTCAGACACTGACATAAATTCATGTCTGCCCACTATGGAAAGCTAACAGGAATTGTTTTTTCCAGAAAAACATTCAAGGTAACTTTCAATTATCTATGTGTCAATTGGCCTTTTAAAAAAAATATTAATGGACACAAGATTTCAATTATTTGGGTTTTTTTTCCACCCAGTCATAAATAACCTGTCAAACTGCCTTCAAGGAATGCTATAATTTACACAGAGAGACCACCTGAAAAGCAATCAGAGAAGAACAATATGTAAAATACTAAAGAAATTTTAAACTAATAAAAGAAGCTCAGTTTATATTTAAGATGCTCTGACACAGGCACATGACACTACAAACTGTTATTAGTTGCACAATTGTCCTTTCACATTGTTTAATGGGTCCCCTTTGCAGAGTGAACTGAATGCGGAGTTTCTTCTCAAACAGGGACCCCAGAATGAAAAAATACTCTGCTGAGAAAGTTCACACCCACAAAGCATTAATGGGCATGTTATTTGTTTCAGGTGAATGCACTACCTGTTCCTTTCAGCAGAACTTACTTAAAGATTCTCTGAAGACTTGCTCCTGAACAGTTCTATGACCTAGTTTAAAGAAAATGTAAAAGGATTGTATTTTTTGCTCTTTAAATCAAGGTTTTTTTGGATTTCCAAACTTTGCTGAATCGTTTTGGCTGTGGTGCCTGTCCTTATCTGCCCAAGCAATACTCAACAGTATGGAATTTGCTTCCAGTGTACACTAAGAGTGTTAGCATTTTGCAAAAAACATTATTTCTTTAGCAAAGCATCTTTCATTGTATTTTACAAAACAGTTTTGAAACCTTTCGATATGCACACACAATATCCATCTGCACAGTAGAAATGTACTCAAATGCGTCCAAGAAAATCTTCAGAGGGTGCATGGGTCTATCAAAACATGACCTAAAAACATCCTACAACAGAACTCTGTTGATTAATACCTGAATATAAGACCTAGTGCTTCAAGCATTGAGGAATAAGCACTGAGAATCAACTGCTAAGACTGTTTGTCTAAGAAGGTTTTTCTGAAGGTTTCAAAATCTGCAAAATCAATTAAAAGAATCAGGGTTTATTACTGAACATATTTTAACTACATTAACAGTAGAAGGGAGATGACTGAGCCTCAGAGGTAGCGCTCAGTAGAGTTAATAAAAAAAGAGCTAAGTGATTTAATTACACCTTTCAAATCTGCCTGCACACACAGACCCCATACTTCAACATTCAAACTTAGTTTCATCCCTTCTACTAAAAATATCTTTTATTACAGGGGAGTAAAAGTAAAAGGCTTATTCAGAACAAAAATTATAATTTCAGACAATGCATGGTGTGAAATGACATGTACCTTCCCATGCTAATGAGTATTTCAGTAGCAGCACAGCTTACGTAATAATCATGGGGTTTATGGCAGCTGGTTATTTTGACAAGAAATCTGAAGGAGCTGTGTGAAAATAGCATGGAAAGAAGGAAAGAAAAGCAATAGGTCTGACAAGTAGATACCCTTGCAAAAAGCATGCCAAGTCTGCTCTTCACAACTTAGTTTTCATATTGAAGGTCCAATTTTGAGACCTATGAATAGATCAAAAACAAATTTCCAGCAAAAATCTTAAGGAAGACATCTGCAAACATGTTCCTACAAATCTCTCCACTGAAATGGAAATTGTTAAATAGAGAGTGGACATACTCCTGTATTTTTAAGCAAAGACTAGCTTTCTAATACATTGTAGTGAATGGGGAAAACAGAAACAAGGTTTAATCAGTACAGTTCAACTGTGGTTTTGGACATTTTAATTTCAGTTCTGACAACAAAATTTAGGGACTAAATTCTCAAATGTCAAAGAAATATCATTATTACTTCTTTCCAACAGGGAAAAAGGCTAAGGCAAAAATATGTAATTTACAGTAAATTTCAGCAGATGAAACAACAATTTTACTGAACGAAACATTGGGGTTTTTTTTCTAAACATCTAATTTGAAGCTGAACATTTACAAATGCTTAAGTCAAAGTCTGACCACCAAAACCAAAACAATCACGATAGCTTATGGTCTGTTTTCATAGAAACCACAGTGGTACACCTTTGTTAAAATGGTTGTTGGTTCTGAGCAGCACAACCACATGGTGGCAGAAGAACCAATATCTTGCTCAGGAGCTGCGTTGCTCTGGGGAGGCCACTCAACCTGATGGGTTTGCACAATAAATTATTTGCCCCTAATAATGATGATGAAAAATGGATTGGTTCAGGGTAACTCAGGCCTCAGGGCTGATAAAGGTACTTGTCTTCCCAGAGCATTCTAGCTGCTGCAAATTGAATTGCTGCTTTATATATTGAAAGCTTGTACAACTGGAAACTTCAATTTTAAATAAGATCAGATTATTTTATATCTAATTGTTAATAAAGTTTCAGGAAAAAACCTCCAAACCATTGTTTTGATGCCAGATGCAGCTTGAAAATTTGGAAAGCTCTGATTTTAGGACACATTAAAAGAACATTAATTGAATTATTTAAAATAATATATATAAATAGAATAGAAATATATATAATTTATAGCATTTATTGAAAATTTTATATACCCACCCATAATTCTAAGAGGTTCTTTTTATCACTATTAAAACATATCACTAATTATTTTACTAGATTAGTAAATGGGGCTTCAGCTACCAGTCTGTTTTACTTTTCTCTCCTCTGTTTCATACTATAGTAAGACCACGGCAGAATGGAATGTATTTCACCATGCACAGGTCAGGAAGGTTTGTGCTCCTCAGTGTCACCAGCCTGGGCAGAGCAGGGGCTGGGGAGACACAACCATTCCCTGCACAGCTGCCCCAGCACAGCTCAGCATCACACCCCTGGCATGAGTACCTGCACAGCAAGGAAACTATTCCCCCTCTGCTTGCCTTGTGCACAGTCCTGCCACAATAATGTCAAACAATTAACCTGCTAACCCAAAAGGATGATTCCTGAACGAGCCTGAAAGCTTTAGCAGCTTACTGCACTCAAGTGAAACCAGGCAGAAAATCTACTGAAGCAAAGCTCCAGGGAATACCCCCTGCAAAATATATAAAATACACATATATGTATCCATCAATTAAAAAAAAAAAAATAGTGTGTTTTGCAACTAAAACCAAGAATCCAACTGGATCTCGCAGTCTTTTTATACAGCTCACTAAATGTAGCTCCTACTATTTACAACTTGAAATAATTGCACATAATGCTTTTGCCTCTCAACAGAGATTTTTCTGCTCCTCTGTGTTTCCTGACAAAAATCAAAATGCCCTCAGCTAGACTGCAGCAAAATAAAAGAATGACTGATGACAGATGTAGATCCCAGAACACATTATGTTGATGATGATTTGTTATATTCATAGATCCTAGTTATCGATAGGAAAATGATAATCATTGGAAGATTCTGGGTGTGTTTATAAGAGGACAAAAAGACAGCATGAAGCTCCCCCCCTTACAGGGAATGAAAAGTGTGTTTACATGGGCATTTAATCACAAATTAAGTGTGCCTTTGGGAAGCAAATCTCCTGATCATCCCTACTTACCACGCTTTGCTCCACATTGCCAAATGCTCTCAGAGAGCACAAACCAGACCCTTTCCAGCAGAACTAAGGAAGACAAGAGCTTCTCTAAAGTAGAACCCTCAAAACACACATAGTGTGGACACTGGATCCTCCAGCATTGAAGCTTTGCCTTACAAGTCCAACCCCAAGGTACTGGATGCTGTGCTAATGTAGATCCACCAGACTCTGAGACATACTCTGAGATTCAAAAATACAAAACAATACTATTGTTGCTATCACAAATTATTTTAATGCTTTCTCTTACATGAATATTTCATTATGTCTGTCGTGGTACATCTCATTATTTGTAGTACATTAAAGATAGCACAAGTCTACTGAAACCAGAGAAAAAAACTCACACAAAACATTACTAAATACCTTTTAAATTAATATCATTTAGTTATTTGAATACCCATGGCAGGTTGCTGATTTCAGCAAGTTTACTGATAAAAGTAAGCATTAACCCACATGAAAAATTACTAAAAATAGTTTGGGAAATATAATTTTCTTTTCTTTCTACAAATCGGAACTACTACACAATACTCAGGAGCAGAAAGCTAAAATGGGAATCTATTATAAATACTTCTGGAGAGCATATATGCATCATCAATGTCTGAGTGACAAAATGCTCATACAGGCAAATGGCTCCTAAGCTAGGTTCTGAGACATGCAGTTAAACAGAATGTTAATGATTTTCTTCCTGTGATTTTCTTTCAAGAAAAATAAAATTTAAAATAAAGAAATATGCAACATCTAAAACATTAATTCAACATAACCAAAGGAAAACATATATATTAAATAGCTTTTCTGTTCTGCTCAGCAGACATAGCCATAGTATAGCATATTCATTACCAACTTCCCACTGTACAGGATTAATTTCTGTTTGACTGCTGCCACTTACAAGAGGAACAGAAGTTTGAATTCATAGAAGTTTGAGGGTTTTTAAGTTGATTTTTTTAAATTTAAAAATAAAATTTTAATTGGTTTTTAGCTCTTTCTACAAAAATTTGGATTATAACTACCCTTATGGAAAATGTCTCTCCTTACTAGATTATACAAAGAAATGTAATACTTCAGCTTCTCTTTAGCTTTAATACCCTTATCCATTGCTATTTGCTTATACATCTGCATTGCATCCAGGACTGAGGTGGCATTGCACCCCAACCACACACATGCATTAATAATTTAGCCTGGAAAAGACCTTGAAAGGTCATCTGGCTGGGAGCCCATTCAAAACAGAACTAACCTCAAAGTCAGTCAGAGCTCATAGCACTCATTTGCGTAGGCTCTCTCTGCTTCCCGTTTGCAGCCTTATGACATACATCTGAATAATTCACAAGGTCTCAGATTTCTCTAGCCACCGTACTAGAATAACATTTGCATATAATTTGTAACTTGTGAAATATTTTACTAATGTTTATACATCCCTTAAAAACCTTGCAACTAATATAAAAGCAAAAAGTACGTGAACAGAGGAACACACAAAACTTTAATTTGAGAATGCTAGTTGAGGAAGCATTTAGATAGTCACATGTATTCTCTATACTGAAAACATTAGGGAAAAAGAAAAGTTATCTTAGATCCAAATTCCATGAAATCACATGACTAGAAAGCCTGCTGAACAGAAGCAATCAAAACAATGATAGTAACTGGTCACAGAGAGCTGTTTTGTATTCAAATTCAGAGAAAAAAATCCCCACTGAGATTCTTGTTACAAAGTCATTTTAGACCATCATAAATCCATGCTGCCAGTCAAATCCATGCTGCTCCCTTGTCAATTCTTCTGGAGCATCACCATTGTCTCTTGGTTCTGCTGCCTGACAGGTTCAGTCAGGGCAACAACATGCTGAAAATCAGTGCAAGGTCTAAGGAGAGAACCAACTTATGCCAGTTTACAGTACTCATTTAAACAGTCTCATTTTCATTTCCCAGAACAATCCAACATCAGGCTGCATGCTATTTTTTAGAATTTGTGACTTCCAACAGGAAGCATAAGGCTGTAAATTCTCAAGATTCTCCGAAAGACACTGCCAATATGCCCTTTGAAAAAGGACAAACTAAGATGAATATCAAGAAAATTATTATCATATTAATATTAATTATAGTATTAATTAGAAATGCAATTACAGGTACATCACTTTTACATAATTAAATGCTCTTATATTTGCATAGCCTCTGTCATACTGGACCATCACCAGCTAATTTCAA
Source organism: Rhabdornis inornatus (assembly GCA_013397075.1). Lineage (NCBI taxonomy): Eukaryota > Metazoa > Chordata > Aves > Passeriformes > Rhabdornithidae > Rhabdornis > Rhabdornis inornatus. The sequence continues at coordinate 542,555 of VWZS01001838.1, read as the reverse complement.
GTCTGTAATGCTGATGCCCCATTGTTCCCTTTTTCTCCAACAGAGTCCTGGAAAATCAAGATCCCCTTTGAGACTAACAGGTTGTGATATTTGAGGTAATGGTTGGGGTGGCTCTTGCTGAAAAGCAGTATTTCCCAGCTCTGCTTTTCCTACCCTGCAAAGAGAGGAGGAATACTGCTTTTTCAGATCACTTCTGTTTTTCAGCTTTCATTCACCCTTCCAAAAGTAGGAAAACCTTGGCTTGTCAGCCTCAGGATGACAAAATGCATTTTTGCACATGCTCCTGAGAAGATCTGAGCTAAACCCAGAGTTAAATTTTATGAAGTCTTATCTGCCAGCACTCAGCTCCAAAGTCAAGAAAACCTGATGTTGCCCTCTAGGGCAGCACAAGCAGAGGCCCTGAAACCTAAATCCTAAACAAAACCAGGACCCTGCTATACATTATTTATATTTGGTGAGATCTGGTTGGACTAGTATCAAAGAGCATAGATTCTAAACTTACTTGTACAAATAAAAGGAAAACAGTCTCAGACTAGAAACTTCATATAATAGCCTGCATTATCAAACAGCCCCTTCCTGGCTTCAGTGCCCAAGCTGTTAAAATGCTGTTTAGTAGCAATATGGGAGAACTGCTTCAACTGCTTTTGATGCATCTAAAAATGTTCTTTCAGCAGTCCTGAAAGCCACAGCTGTAACTTTCCTGAGGTAAAGAAATTTCTGAGACTCACTGATGATGAAATTGGGAGAGAATGTGCAAACTTGAATAAATTACTTTTAACAGACAAAGAAATGTCAGTTATGGAAAATAATTTTGATCCAATTTCTTTCCTTACGGCATTCTGACTCTTAGGGACAGATCCATATCAACACACCAATTTGGAAAAAAAAAAAGATGCAAAGCAGCAGTTCCCAGAAATTCTTTATTATTTCAGTGGATTCAAACAACTCCAGACAAAAGAAAAGCTGGATTTGCTCTGCATTGTGACTGAAAAATGCTTGCTTAAAGTGACAGAGAGGAGGAAAAATGCTACAGTTTGATTAATGATTTCTACCTATAGACTGCACTGGTAATTGCCATTCAGGAGCTTAAGCCTCCTTATCAGAGTGTTAGAAACAACTTCTCTACCCTGTACTAGGGAACTAACACAGCTTGCTCGTTTAGGCCAACTCCTTCTGTTTTCCATCTTCCAACCCCTTTAAAATTTCCCACCCCCCTGCTGCATCACATTCCAGACGTCTATCCCAAGACACCAGCCAAAAACAGAGGACAGAGTGCCAACACTTTGAAAGCTTAAAAGCTAGCAGAGCACAGCAGTTTTATCTACAAATGGGGCTTCTGCCTCTCAGAACATTCATGCCTGGATTCCTCCCTCTGCTTTTGAGCCACAGAGCAGCCATGGCTCTTTTTGTTCCTTCATTCACTCCAATTTGATGCATTTTTTCACACCACTTCTGGTGCACAGAATGGCATCCCAAACGTGGCCCAGATTCCGAGGACCTAAATGCTATTTAAATCCCTAGGATATTTGGCTTCTAGAGCCAAGGCACCTCTGAAGGTAGAAAGCCAGACCAAGGAAACACTTGGCAAAGGAATATGAATGAAATGGGATGGCTTGACTTGAATGTTCTCCTCTTGTTCAAAAAAATGTTATATTTCCTATTTATTCCAGAAAACATTGACAATGCGGAGCTGAACTGCTCTGTTTACTGCAACCCTACAGTATTGTTAGACTGCAAATTGTTTGGGGAAACCAATAATGGAAAAGTTTATTACAATATCCTGCAGACATTCACAGAACATTTCAGCTAACATTATCATTGCTTACTTGCCACATTTGCTACTGCAGACTGCTACTGGAAGACAGTAATTTTCTTTCTTTTAAACCTAAGAGACATTCCATTTAGCAATTCCCACCTTTTCTGCCTATGACATACTCCATGCCAAGGCACAAATACTAAATATGACAGGACACAGGAGGGAGAGGCATGGCTGGAACCAGGCTACCCCACCGACTCCACTCCAAAGCACGAAGGCAGAATAGCCAGGAACCAAAATTACCACCTTGGTCATAAAGTTTCTTTCTTAATGCCCATCTTCACACCCCCATGCACAGTCTCATGATTCTTTAAGGCATTTTTTCCAAATACAAGAGTAAGCTGTGGCTGCTGTCACTCTCTGTCACAAATGGTTGGCTCATTTTTTTGATATGCTATATATGAACTGGTTCATTAAGAAGCTGAGGCCCCCTGTACTGTCAAAGCAGGAACTGGGGCCTTTGCTTTCTCAACACTCCCAAATTCAGCTTTTGGATCAAAGCAGACAGGACAAGTGCTGTCACAACATCCTTTTGAAAAAGGGTAGCAAGAACTTACTTGCTATGCAATAAGCATAGCAAACCCCCCCCCACACTTGCCAAAAGGAATACATTATTGTTTTGAATTACATCCTTAAAGAAGCACTATTTGTGTTTCTAAAAGTTCTTCTTTCCTTGGTGTATGTTCACCTGTTTGAATCTGGCAGTTACACACCCACTCTTGACCTCAGATTGTCCTTTTGTGCTTGATTTTTTTCGTGACTGCAGTTACACTGAAGTTTACAACTGTTCTAATGCAGTTTCAACTCAAATCACCCTGATGATACATCTTTCCTTATATTAGTATTACTGTCAAAATCTGCAGAATTCTCAGAATAAGTTAGTGAAAATAGTGCTATGGGTTAGCAAAAATAGTGCCTTCAACAGCAGTATACTTTGTTTTTCCTTATACCTATTTTTCAGGAGCAATTATTATTTTCACAGGTTATTTCTGAGGGGTGAGAGCCTTTCTTGAATAATCAAGATGTTAACCAGTTGTGCACTATGAACCTTTGGCCCAAAGAAGCCCATAATGAACAAAAAGTGCCGAAAAACAAGCAGAAAGACTAACCAGGATAGGTAGTCCCAGAACTTCTTGCACCTGAGAGCTCTGTGACAGATTTTTGTTGTTTATGTCCAGACTGAGAACAGAAAAAAGTGGAATACACACAATTTTTCCAAAATGAATTTGCCCTGGTTCCAGCAGCAATCAGAGCAATTGCAGCTGCTCCTCGTCTTGTCTAGGAGTTGGATGAGGTATTCTGTTATTTGTAAATGATTATATAATACCTTGAAATAGCTTTCAAACCACTATCAACACACTAAATACAGTTCATGAACTTGCTTTGTATCAATACAAAGAATACAGTTCAAGCCCATTCAGCCAACACACATACAAAATACCCCATATTCCACACGTTAATTATTCATCCACAGCCTGCTGATCTAATGGAATAATTCTGCAAAGCAACACACAGGCTAAACATTTGCACATGCTCCCTCTCATTTCTAATAGTAAGAGATGGAATTAGAATTAATTTCAAAAAAGATGTATAGACTCCATGAGGTATTATTGAATCTTTTATGTCTTTAGTCTTTGAGAGACTGATTAACATGCACAGAGCTCTGTACTACCATAACTAGATCATCTTGGTTCTTTTGAGTTCATTGAAGGCTCACTCAGATATTTTTCAGAGATATGAGGAAGGTTGGGACCATTATGGCGAGATTAATTATTTATTCCAAGAAGCAGATACCCATTACAAATACTGCTCCTCCTCCTCTCCCCATAACTATCGCTCATAGAAACCCAGATGCTTCTTCCAGTGTTTCTCAGTTTGTTCTATCCCCACTTCTGTTAAAAGCCACATTATGCTCATGCACAGATATTGCTGTCAAAAACTCTTCATAATCAAGTAGTAGTATTCCTTACTTAAGTGTATTTAAAGAGAACTTCTTGGCTCAGGTTTCATGAGGACTCCCACAAAAGCTATCAAATCAACCTTCCCTGCTCACACCTGGCAAGAAAACCACTCATTTCAGGAGATTCAGATTCAGTCATGGGAAACAGCAGTTCCAGGAGGCTCCTGCTGCTCTGCACACCTAGGTACCAGGCTGGCAATCCGAGGAAGATCCATGATTCAACAAAGCTTTTACATGCTTAAATCCTTTTGTTTTCAATGGTGCCTGGGTTCCAGGATGCCCCCTGAGCCTAAACAGAAGTGATTCATGTGAACAGCTGCTCTGTGGGTGACTTCAGGCAGTGGCAGGGGCTGTGCCATCCTGCTCAGGCTGGAGAGTCACATGAACCCAGCAGTGCTCCCACGGTGACACGCACAACTACTTCTACCACCCAGCCCTCCCACAAAATAAGCAGATGAGCAAAGTGCTATCTTCTATTAAAACAAAGCAAAGTACAGTTCCTCCTTTAGGTAGGGAAAGAACTGTTTTGAGATACTTTCTACAATGTAAGGGCAGAATTAAGAAGCAAAATAAAAAGGGAAGGATGGCTCTGGTTATCAACCCAAGTGGAAAAAAGAGGCACAAGGATTTTCTAAAAATCTATTAGTATCTATATTTGTCACTTGTCATATTCCAATTAAATTACTGGTAATAATAATAATACTTGTGCAGCAATTATACTTTATGCAAATGTTGGGCTCTTTTTGCTGGTGGATGACCTAAACTAAACCTCAGCTGGAAACATGGCCATACAGCAGGAAAATCAGACCCTCAGGTCTCATTAAAGAAGACTTCAGATTACTAATACACAACAGTTCTTGCCCCTTTGTGCAATTCACTTTCTTTGCTCCTTGTTTTCCATAAAGAATATCTACAAGATCTTATATATAAACATATACCTATTAGGCTTGCCTATATAGTGAGTGCTGTTCCTCTGCTTTAAAGCTGCCACAAACTAAACTCTCTAGAGCAAGCACAGTGACCACAGATTAGGTTAATGCTGAAAAAATCCCTTTGAACATACTTTCTTAAAACCCAAGTCAAAGAGGACCTATGAGAAGGAAAGTTCTCACAGAGGTTGCCACTGACAGCCAAGGAGGCTCACACAGCCTGCAGGGAACCCATTTCCAATGCAAAGCAATGATATGGGGCAAAAATCCATTCACCACTCCTTGAAACTGGTCGCTTCACATTGTCTCTGCCACTTCTTCCTCCTCACAGGAAGGACTTCTCAAATTCTTCCCCCTGCCCCAGCATGGGTCCCTTCTACGAAGTCACGAAGTCATGCCAGCAAACCTGGGCTTCCCTTAACATGGGTCCACAGGTCTCACCAGGAGCCAGCTCCAGTGTGGGCTTCCCAAGCAGTCACAGCCTCTTTTGGGCATCTACCTGCTCCACCATGTACCTCCCTGGGCTGCAGGGGACAGCCTGCCCTGCCATGGTCTTCACCACGGGCTGCAGGGAAATCTCTACTCCAGAACACTTCTGCCTCTCCTTCTGCAATCACCTTGGTGTCTGCAGAGTTGTTCCTCTCACATATTTGCAAGCCCCTCTCCACCTCCAAGTGTGCAGGTATTTTTTCCCCTTCTTAAATAAGTTACCCCAGAGGCACTGCCACCATCACAGTCAGCTGTGGGTCCAGCCTTGGCCAGCAGTGGGTTTGTCTTTGTGCTGGCTGGAATTGGCTCTGTCAGACCTAAGAGAGGCTTCCAGCATCTTCCCACAAAAGCTGCTCTTATAGGTCCCCTACTACCAAAATCTTGTCATGCATACACAATACAAAGCTTTAATCAGACATCAGATCCGTTGCCAGATCCTGCATGTAATTACACTACCAAGGAAATCCTTGTGCTGCAGACACAATCACTACAACTCTGGAAAAATGCTTCTAAAGAATGCAGCTGTGAAAATGTCTGCATTGAGGCCCATGTTTATGTGATGCTTCTTTCAGTCTAGAATTTTTTACAGACATCAAGCTTTGTATGAAAAAAAAAACAAAAAACCCTTAAATCACATTATGCATGTATGTTCTTCACATGTGGGCTGCTTTCTTCAAGCAGCCTCCCATATAAGCCACTGCACATTTCTCCTAAAAACCAGGATACTTATATGTGCATTTTTTTTCATCTAATTAGTTTGTATGACTGTGAGCAATGGTATTATTTGCTTAACTTGAAGCATGTTTCAGAAGTAATCTTTCAATATTTCACTTTCAAATCTGTCAATTCATAGTTTAACAGCGCCTTGGGTTTAATCACTAGCACCTACAGCATTATAGTATTATAGTGCAATCAATAATTCTACTAAAATCACCAAAAACTAGTTCACATAAATTTGATTTGCCAAGGCAGTCAGGGGTGCAGGCAAAAAAAAAAAAAAAAGAGAAACGCTCTATGGTAAGCCATTTATTTTAAGATACTGTCAAATCATCCTCAGTCTAACTTTCATTATTAATTTGTAAATAACTGTTCATTCTCTCAGCTGTAATTTTTCATGGAGTGCTGTTTTTTAAACAAAACATGAGGCATCAAGACAAAAATGTAATGGGAACTTCTCCTAAGGAATCACCTTCCTAAAATTTCCTCACATCCCACTCTTCGAAAACTCATCCCTCTAACAGATGACTCTAAGCTTTTTCTTACCACTCAACTGCGCACTGCCTTGCTGGTGAGAAAAGGGAGACCCACAGCTCAGTATGACTGCAGAGGAGGGGCAGGGGAGATCCTCTGCTCTCTCTCACACTTCCTTGGGTGGGAAAGGAAACTGCAGTCCTTTGCTTATGATTTCTCTGGCAGATAGGAGCCAGCAGAGACAGGAAACTGAAAAACCTGGCTTGTCTTCCCCCCCTGTCTGCAATGCCCCATGTCAAAGGATGCTAGTGGGTTGAGCTGCTGGGGCTGCTGCTCCCCAGATCCCCTCAAATCTTTATTTGGTACCCCCAGGGAACAGGCTGGTCAGGCAGGTAGGTAAGACAGTGCTCTGCTCTGCATTGTCCTGTACAGCATCCATACCTTCCCTTCCCTTTCATTCCCACCCAGAGGACCAGACAAGCTTGTGAAGTGCATTTGAGAATATCAACTATACCTATATTTTGGTCAAAGATGCCATACACCATGATGTCAGAAAAAGTAAGTCATCCTGCAAGACCTGCATCTTGCTACATTACCATCTCCTCTTGAGATTTTACAACATCTGCTATCAGTCTCTAGATGTTGTGCTTCAGACACCACAGTGTCGCAGAAGAGATGCTGCATCTCCATGTGAAATGTAGATCCGTGCTTAATATTCTCTTGGATATGCAATCTGACATAAGGAGTAATTTTATTTTCACCAGCTTCTGAATATATTAAAAAAGGTATTCTACAGGTATTCTGAAACGTATTACAAAATACCTCTCATTAAAAAAATGAAAGGCATTGACTATGGCAAAAGCAGAAACATGAAAATTTCATTACATCATCAAATAAAGAACTCTGGTAAATTACTCAGACCTCCTAGAAATCAAAACATTTTGCCTTTTCCAAAGGAAAAATAGAAGAACTTCCAGGGTTAAATATTTCTTCAGGCAATTTATTTACTGCACACATGTGATAAATTTGGATATAGATCTATGGCTAACATTGGAATATGTCGCAGGAAATAAGGCTAATAAGGGTGGTGTATGGGTGTACGTATGCATACATGTATATATATATACACACATATATATACTAGCTCACATGCACTGCACCAGGAAGCCAGATAGGCATCTAATCTTTTTCATCTATCTTTGTCTTTTCTCCCCTGTTCCTATTCTGATAGAACGATATGAAGGAAGTATTAGCAAGATTCTTCAAATGCAAAAAAACCCAAACTGAAGTGCATTAGCCTAAACCAGTTAACTGCATAATCATTGCAAAATTACTATATTTAGTAAATGGAATGCAACAATTTTCCCATGTAATGACCATCAAAACACTCAAAGATATTCTTGATAGTGATTATCTTTCAGGATAGAAAGTTTTCTCCACCACCTATAAGGATGGCATGAGTAACACAATTCCTCTATGTTTTATCATTATGCTGCCAATTAATGCCATTTTAAGAGCCACAAACATAAAAATAAACAAAATAAGATCACCCACAGGGTGATATTACGTGCAAGTTTCTTAATCCTACCTTTTTATTATTTTTCAGCCAAACATTTACCAGTAAAAGTATATATTAACAAAAAGGAAGAATCAGATTGCTGTTTGTACCAAAAGAATTTGAAATGCAGACTGAATTGGATAAAGGTAGCTCTGGATAATCTGGAAGCATTCAGCAGCCAGTACATTCCAAACAATGCCCAAGTGTGATTTCAAGCGAAGATATTTAAGCAACTGAACACTTGAACAATCCCAGCCAGTTTATGATGCAATAAAGACATCTTGCTCTATAGAATGAAGGGAGGTAAATTATACAAAGAGCTAAAACTAACAACAGTGTTTCAAGTTTTAAATTTCTTCCCCCTCTTTTTTTAATTTTTCTTCCAAGGGCGGGGAACTTTTGAATGTGGGTACCTCCATATACTTTTGAGCCTTATTTTAGCTATTTATGTTCTGACCATCTACTTGAGCAAATCTAGGAAGAAACAGCTGTAGACCACACACCAAGAAAAGACGTGTAATTAAACAGATCAACTGTTTAACTATGCATGACCTTTGCAATAACAGAGAAGGAAATTTTACTACTAGTAGCAAATGATCACAGCTATTTGCATGGGGTGTTCCCTTCATTTTAGATAAATGTTCCCCTTTTCTTCATTCCCGCTAGAAACAGAGTGTGATCCTGTCCTTGGGCTAGTCCATTTAGCTGAAGCTGTCTCCTTTTCCTGCAAGATAATGGTCTGCTTTTTATCAGCACCAGGACCTCTGCTGCAAGAAAAGCATTTTAGAATGCATGATGGTATTCTTTTAACATTTTCAGGTAGATATGAAAATTGATCTGAACTTACAACCTTTCCCCGTCATGGTGTTTTGCCTTAGACTCTGGGACTGGGCCAGACTGCGAGGGCCTGATTTCATTAAGCATGAGTAGCCTTTTGCAAAACCTAGTTTATGACTATGTGATAAATTGCTTTCTAAACTTGCACATTAATAAGCAGATAACAGCTAGAGCAGGCCAAAGGCAGCATTATGTACAAAACCATGTTTACGAACACTTATTTCCCCCAAAATTACTCACCTAACCTACCTAAACTCATCATAAACACACATTTTAATTTCTAGACTAATCCTAGAAAGAATAAGGAATTTAAAATGTTTCTGTCCATAGCAGACCATATTTTAACCTGCTCTTTTTGTTTATTTGTATTGCAAGTGATAAAATCTGCAGAGACTACAATCCAAACTCCAAGGAAATAACCACTGAGCACACATACTGCTGTAATCATCATCCTGACACCTGTGTGCTCCTTGATGCTGTCCCAGACAAAACCAGCTGCAAACCTTACCCAGAACACACTAAGGGGACACAGCTGATACACTTTTTCAGCTTAATACTTACCAGGTATTCTAATTTCTTTTGCAGTTTGCCACACTTACTAACATCTCTTTGGAAAAAGACAAGCTTTGAGAGAATCAAGTATCTTGAGGAATGCTAAAAAAATTTGCAAGATCTTCTGCACTGGTTAACCAACCCCAGCCCTTGGGATGTAAAATTCTATTCTGCATCTTAGATCCTTTAATTAAGCAGCAAAGCAATTCTTTGATCTGACACCTTGACAAGTGTTATTTAAGGATGTTAATGCATAAAAATATTTTTCCTACCCAAGAAGTAATAGTATTTCTCTGCTTTCAAACTTCTTCAGTGCAAATGTTATCTTTCTAGCTTTCTAGATATCTCTTTCCTTCATTCTGATCAATGAAGTCCATGCTTTTCAAAGATGTCTCTCATTTATGGAATAAGCCTGAATAACAAGTGATGTAAATTTAGTGCCACACCAAGTTCAAGGTGATCTCAAAACACTCAAACATTTCTTCATCTCTACACTGAGAAAGGAATAAAAGCCAATGGTGTATCAGTTTAAGCATTGGATGGCATGGACATAGGACTTGCAGCAAGTTTATCTTTCAGCCTTCCAGAAAGAAAGTAATGTGATTTATTCTATATACTAGGTATTATAATAAAAGAATGCAAGTACTGCATCTATATCCACAGACACAGAGACCTTACCCACATAAGGACACCTATAGCATCCTTGTCAGATTTCCATATAGACTCCCAGAAGGGAACCAAGACCTCAAGTGTGACCACATCCATTATTTCAAATTTACTGGGACACAGTTCTATTTTTATGAGACAATTATGTGACATTGTAAAAGCATTGTTCTTTTAGTTAAAACAGTTGGCAGTTAAAATTATCTTGCAAAGCAATATACATTGGATTAATAATCTTTAACACAATAAAGATATTTAAAAGACCAGTATCTTGGCTTTTTAAATAGTTTCTTACACTTTAAATGAGAAGAGTAACCATCCTGCTATTTTTATAAAAAGTTCTTCCAGGATTTTTATTTTTAAAATTCTCCCTCTGCACTTACTTTAAAAACTGTAGAATGATGAAGAATTAGCTGGAAGGAAAACTTCATGAGTCCCACTGAAGCAGTTTATTCTGGAACACCATTTATAGAAATGCCATTTTGTCATTTTTACCCTGAACAGAAACTGTGTGTGATATTTCCACCCTTATACAGCTCAGCTCATTATACTGTTGCCATAACAACAAATAGCAGTACATGAAATTAGATCCCAATAAGATTCCGAGAAAATTAAGTTACAGCCTGCTAACGTGTCTCAGAGACTCATACAGTGAGCGAGAAACCAAATCTGCAAAGCTGGCAATGGGAGTACCTAATAATAGCAGTACAAGAGGTTAATATCTCACGAAGGGAATCAAAGAAAATCTCCTTTAGCCCATAACAAAGTAAGGAAAACCTGTGTCTCACACAGAGGCTATATGGATGGACACATTGAACTCAGTGCTTTACCCAACAGTTGCCCAAATAGTGGATAGAAAAAAAGAATAATGGCTCCATGGGGTAGATTGTCAGACAATAGTTTGTCTGTGCACAACTTATTCCCTAACTCTTAATGACTCTGACAGTCTAGCCTTTCTGTTCCAGATAATATACACAGCTGAAGTTTTTAAACTTTTATAATTGTCTGTAGCTGAAGACTGTATATAATTCACTTCTTTTGGACATTGTTTTGATTTTGCAAAACAAAAGAAGTGAAACGAGCCCATGACTGGCTTCCTCTGGAAGGAACTTGGTCTTGATACAGAATTTACTGAGCTCCAGTGCTAAGCTCTGTTGTCGCTCTAACTCAAATAATTCTAGCCTTGCCGTGACCTGTAACACCATCACCACACATACTATAGTCAGGTTCAAAGACTTTTCATAACTGCATGTCAGGGGAAGAGCTGTCCTGCCCTACTAAAGCCTGGTTTTGTATCTATTTAATGATGACAGACAAGACCTAGCAATTTTAATGCAATTTAATAAAATATTGCTAAGAAATTCGTAAGACAGTAAGGACCCTAGATCACACTACTTCTTTCTCTCTTCAACTTGTAATGGCAAGCAGCTGTACAGCTTTCCTCTGACTCAAGAGGAACAGAGAAAAAAAAAAGTTGGAGGTGCCTATGCCTCAAAAACCATCACTCTTAAGAACTGATTTCCTTCTGGTACAAAGCATGTGTAGCTTTTCCTACAGCAAGGAAAATCCTGCACTATGTACCTATCTACAGGCCTCTAGTTGAGGACAACAAACAAAATTAATTTTGCTTCAGACACCATGACACTAAATTTTCAACATTTCAAGGATGTAAGAAGGTTACCTAGACAAAAAAAAAAGTCTAAAGCTTAAGCTACATAGTACGATATTTGTGGACAAATTGCTTTCAAAATATTTTTTTCTGTCGTTAATAATGGTCTTTTTCATAGCCATTATAAGTAGTCAGGATGCAGTAAAGGAGTAAATGGATATCCTAGGGAGAGACCAGCACTCAGAATATTTGCCTGTAGGGGACACATAACTAGCCACATTAAAGGACTGAAATCTAGGCATTCTGCCATAACTCACATGGCCTGAGCAGCTAACAAAAGCATATATAAATAAATAAAAATAACTGAAATAAAGGATAGTGTCAAGGCCAGAAACTCCAGAATTAGTCACAGTAGTCATGTTTCAGGTTGTATTGCACAAGCCCTTTCCTTTGCTTGGCACAGTCTCTTGTCCTGGTGAAGTTATGTAGCAAAGCAGACAAATCCTCCTCATTACCATACAGAGACAAGCAATTACTGTCTTTCAACACCTGCTTTCTTCTTCAATTTGAATGAACAAGAAGGCAAAAGGGCAGACCATTCATGCCTCTGTCACAGAGTTATTCCCACTTCAGACCCGATGACATAGAGGTGAACCAAAGTGACATCTTACTACATCACATGCCGGACATCTTTGTGGAGCACTGAACTGCCATAGCAATGAAGTCTTCATCTAATCCTGCTGGAAAAATGATTCTTCAAAGCAAAAGAATCCATCAGTTTAGGAACCTATACTAGGTTTCAAGTATGTACTTTACATCTTAAAAATCTGCTAACTTAAGAGTTTTCTTGCAAAAACTAAATTCTATTTTAAAGTTTCCACCATCTTATAGCATGTTGCTCCTAAACTTCAAAAGGACTCATTCATTAAATATTTGCTCTCACTCTAAATAATTCCACTATCTTAATAATCTTCACAAAAAGAGGCCTTGTCTGCAAAAAGTAACTGTAAGCATATAAACTGAAATATAGTTCCTTTAGTGATCCTTCAGAATCTGATAATTTGCAACAGCAAACACATAGAAAGAATCCCTACTCTGATCCGGTTGCGATGACCACAAAAGTATGTATATTTTTTCCCTAGTCCTTATAGGAATAGCAATCACAACTAAAGTACAATTACATACTGTCCATGCACATTAAAATGCCTTTTACCAGCTACCCATATTGAACAGATTTCAGTAGAACAGCTTATATGTGAGTATGTAAGTACAGAGCACAAGAGAAGTGGTTTTCTTTTAGGCTGAAAGCCATCTTTAAGGATAATTCACTCCATGATGAGCCTAGGACATAGAGCCAATACACATGAAGGAAAAAGAAATTCCTGCATTCAACTTTGAATGATTTGTGATATTATTAGGAAACATTGTCAGGCAGCCCATATCTAGACACAAGTGTAGATTATAAGCATTATTTTAAAAAGAAATAATTTTTCAAACAATAAATAAGGGGAAAGGTCTAAGTCCAAGAGCACAAATGCAAATTCCAGCTTTCTGAAAACAAAGACAGTAAGGTATTCTGCTGACAAAACAGACTTAGAAGGAGAAATATGCATCAGCAGGACATCAGAGTTTCTGTGGTCTAAACAAAACTGCTTTGTCCACAAGAACAGAGCAGGTCATTGCCACGGGTCAATTTGGCACATGGGCCAGGCAAGCTGGGTAGAACAGGAATGATGCAGAGAACACCCATTCCAATTCCAAGGCCAAACCAGCATGGTTTCACTACAGTCAACTGAGAGGTTGTAAACACAACAAATTGCTACTAAGTAAAATATGAACTCAAATTAACAATTGGTCAACACTCCAAAATGAGTGAGATTTAAGAAATTAATGTTTGCATTAGGTCAAGAGCATGCATACAGCAATCATCAGACATAGCAAAAAAGCAATAGAAAAAGAAATTAGAAAATAATCAGTACCTAATCCAGTACATAAGAAGAACATTTTATTGCTCTTTTAAATCATCACAATAGCTAATGGTAAGGAAAATAACTTCAAACCAAAACAGGTTAAATGTCTGTAAGGACAACATACAGACAACATGTACTTAAGTGATACTTCTTTTGATAAAGAGTTATTGATTTTATGACAAATTATTCCTTCAGTCTAGTGAGTAAGACAGGAGGAAGAGTAGCTGTTACTAAGTAGAGAACCCTATATGCATGGACTGCCTCAGTGATTCTTCAATAATCTAAACTTCCACTGCAAAGAGATAGTTTCTACTCCATGTAAAATAGATATCCCTCTCCAACTGATATGAGGCTGTTTTGCCTCATATCAATGCACTGTTTTAAATACCCCCGACAAAACCACGTCCCCTCTCTCCTGCCCTCAGTTTTCTCGTTGCTTTAAATTTCAAGTCCATAATGATTTCAAATACCTTTTAATCTATTCATCACTTTAACAGATATAAACAGCAGACATATACTTGGATAATATGCTTGCACTTTGAGTAAAGTCAAGATGCATAAATATCAGCACTGTTGCCATTCCTCCTGCAGAATTTAAAAGAAAAATGTCTACTTGCTTATTGAACAAAATCTTCTAAATAGAATTTTCAAGATATTAAACCAATCATGGATAACTAAACTGAAGTTTTCATTTTTGTCTGGAGTTTTTCAAATAGAAAAAGGAAGAGGGTCACTTTAGTACTTTGAAACCTTTGAGAGAAAGCAGATCTAAGCAAAAAAATAAAACCAAAACCCCACAAAGTAAAAGTAAAATAATAAAAAGGCCACAGTACTTGAACTTTTTATGTTTTGGGTTTTTCCCCTACAAAATTATCATGATTACTCTTACACTGTGCAACTAAAACTAGATCTCCAGAGGTTAATAATTTGAATTTCTTTTTTTAATAAACTGTCATATCAGAAAAGATTCCACAGTTTTCACCTGCCTGAAGCATCCACAACTACACTGAAAAGAGAAAAAAACTTTATTAATAAACTGTGAATTGCACTATGAAAGCAGCACTGAATTTCTCTGTCTTCTTTGGTAAGACCCAGAAACTGCTGATGGGAAAGATAAATGTTTAATCTTTAAAGTTTTATTGAATATAGAAAGTATTAATGGTTAAACTTAACCTGTCTTTTCGTAAGTATGGTAAAGAGACCCAGTTCTGCTACCACCTTTATAACATTTTGGGATTTAATTATGTACCATCAATATTAATATCATTTGCTAAGAATCCTCTTTCTAGTAGTTTCCAGTGCTTCTACACTAAAGATGATTAAGTATAGCAAGGAAACTGGAGAATAGGTAATATTAATACTGCATTGATCGTGAAAGCGACACTTTAGCAAGCTAGAAAATATTAAATACCAGTAGAGAAGGTACTGCTGAATGATAAACTTTATGACAACAAATTAAAGCTCTATGCAGAAAAGCATTAACAGGCAATTAACTACTTATATAACCTAAAACAGCAATCTACCAATAGTTAAACAAATACTTAAAACTACCAATAATTAAAACTATTTCAAATCCAGTGGGAATGTTAAGGGAGTAAGTTGCAACTCAATAGATCTTACCACCAGGAAGAGCAAGAATAAGGGTAGCATTAACCTGCTATCTCAAAAAGCACAGTTTAATTTTAATACATTTTTTTTTCCATCAGCTTTCTCAAATTGGAGAATGCAAAGAGTATAGGACCCTTGATTAAAAAAACAGCTTTGCTGGTCCAATACAGGGTTGGTTGATTCTCAGAGAATGTTTATTGCTCTATACCTCAGAAAGCAGAAAGAAGTAAATTCATACTTATCAGTGATTCTGAAGCCAAATCTTCTGCCTTAACAGCAGAGCACAAAGGGATGCTGGTTTGTGAGACTACAACAAAAGCAAAAAATATGCTTTCAATTTAACCTAAAATATATGCATTCAAGTTGGTACTTGTAAAGAAAGATACAGTTTCCTATAATTTTACTAGATCTGGAATTAAACAGCCATAAAGTTAAAAAGATATTTTTAATTTTTTTTTCCAGAGCAACCATATAGAAACCAGCTAGACTGATTTTGAGCACTGTAACTAACAAAAAAGTACCACCCCATTCACCTTTAATACAAATTTTCATCATGGGTTCAAGGGAGTCTCAAATCAATTCTCATTCCTCACAGTACTCATTTAAAAATAATTAAAAAAAGTTTTCTCCACAAACTGTCTGTAGGAGAAGAGATTTGAAAATATCTATTCACTGTGAATATAAACGCAGAATACGTAATTGAATATAAGTAGTATTGGCTATGATAAATAATTCCCTCTTTCCTGAACTGTCTCTTCACAACACATTTGCAGCTGAATGACAGAAATTACCAGCTCTTCAGAACTGCTACAGCTTTAATGACACCTTCAAGAGGGGGAATCCAGTGCCTAGAGGATCACTCATCAGAAGGAACACAATAATTCCTCCTACAGGCATGGAAGAAGAAAGCTCCCTGATCCTTTTAACATCTACTTTTTGTCTTGCTAGTGCATTACATACTAGTGCACACAGTAAGAGGGCAAGCTTTATATGTATTTTGTGTTAAACTTCCCCTGAGCTCTGAGACTCAGACTTTCCAAAATGGCTCAGGTTATTAAGTGCTCGTGAAAATCCAGAGTGTTTAGCACTTCAGCATATCTGAAAATAATCTTCCGAAAACCAAAATGTGTGTCAAAAGATTATTCTGATGTCTTTTGGAAGCAATGGACGCCTTCTTACTATTTTGCATGTCTCAGGATAATGTTTTACAGGAAATGAAAGGAATTGCAGGTGAAGATGCTCCTGTAACAACATGCTCATCCAGATTGAAAAGCTCTCCAGGCAAAAAACTACTGCAACAGCATTCAATTATACTGCAGTATAATTACCTTGGAAATAACTCCCAATGCATTTTATACATTGAAACCTCTGGATTTTTAGGCAATTATTAATATGCCAATATTCTTCCCGCGACCAAATATTCTACCAAGTATCAGCCATATTGGCTAAGTATCTAATTTCCTGTGACTAGTTTTAAAAGTGGTTGCTTCTTGGTTTTACTGGAGCTCTCTCAATCTTCTCTTGGGAAATATTTACAGAAATTTATTCCCTAATGGCTATTATGCTTGTGCCAGCTATGCTCTTCAGTCATTATTTTACTATTAAAACTAGTAATAATCTCCTGATGTATGGAAGCTCATTGCAGATTTTGCTATCCTTGCTTCAAGAGTATTCTGCATGTGCAACGGCCAGTCAGAGTAATAAAAACATCAATGTATTATTAAATTAGTTGTTTAAAAATGTTTTGAATACTTTTGGCATTGTTGCTTCACCCTTTAACAGCATTTCATATTTGTTCTTTATGCACAGCAATGGAGTTGGCCTTGAAGTACCAGGTAACCGAGCCAAGGGAGTGAAAGACTGGTGTGTTAGTCCAAGCCAACAGCCCCACTTTGGCTCTCAAACACCAGCAGAGGATTTCACTACTCTCCCTGCCCAGATACATGGCAGAGGAGTAAGGAAAAGGCAGAGGAAGAGCTTTCCCTGATCACTTAATCTTCTGCAGAAAGATTAGGAAAAATATTCCTCGTGCTTAAAAAACACATAAGAACTTCCTAAAACTAGAGAAAAACCAAACTTCCTATCCCTCATGAAACCAACTTTCACTTGCTAGAGAAACTGGAGGATCAAGTTTGAGGAATCCGAGCTCAGCTAGAAACTTAAAAGTGAAATGAAAGTTCTGCAAATGTGCAAATATGACTAAGCAGATATGGCCCATGAATCATCTTTCCTACGTCCTCATCAACTGAGCTATGATTAAGCAAAGTAGTACCATACAACTTCTATACAAGTAAGTTAATTCAAATTACATTTAACTGAAATGAAGGAAGCTATTCACACCTCACAACTATTGTTTTAGGCTCTCATGTAAACTCAGGAAATAATTTCAACACTTCTGAAGCCCTTTTCATGTTTGGAATGTTTTCTTTGCAACTATTTGAAAGGCCTCAGAAACCCATGCTACAAATATCAACATGAATTGTACTCTGTCTACTCCTTCAAGTATTCTGCCTATTTGACTTCTGAAAATCGGACTGTAACACAAATTATGATTTTGCAAGCTTCTTCCATAATGCTGCTTTGCACTCAAGAACTTCAAATCATTTAAGGAAATGATCCTTAAAATGATCGTTAAAATCATGCTTCTGACAGTACTTCAATGGAAATAAAAAGACAAAACAAAAACTCCAAATAGACTAGTTTTCCATCACCTACTTTTTTTTTTTTCTTCTGGAATTTTATTGAAACTTCTATTGTTGCTAACCACAGAAGTTAATTTCACTTGACGATTGTAGTTCCACCATGAGGCTTTCTAGTCATCTTATGATCCACACTCCTTGCTTTTCGATCTTTCCTAACACACTATTCACCACCACAGCAGAGTCAGGAGGAGTTGGAAGGACCACAGGAAAGAAGAAACTAATTTGCAGTAGCACAATCAAGTATAATTTAAATGATATGAAGAAGCAGTCAGGATTTTTTTTTTTGCATGAAATGATACACACACACACAAAGACAATTTAAATCATGCCTAGGAAGTGCACATTGTACATTCCCAGAAATTCATTACATTTTTCAGCAGTCAGCTCTATTAGACTAATGTAATAACACAGCCAGCCACCATGCATAAATCATAAGTGGTATGATTGGATTTGTCTGCTCATTGCATTTTCAATTTGAATAATAGTCATTTTATTCAACTGAAAATATCTTTTTCCCTCTAAATACTCAACTGTTATATTTAGTTGGAACTGGGACAGCAACTAAGGAGCAATGGAATTGGTTATTTGTACTGGTATACAACCAAATCCCTAATTTTTGTGAGGTACTCTACCTTACTACAGCTCTAGAAGGATAAAGTCTTGTTCCCTTATGCTACTGTTATAAATACCACAGTCACTACAAAGATTTTGAATTGGCATAATTAGGCTAAATTTTTCCAAATGTTTGGTTGCCAATTTTATAAGAAAAAGAGCTTTGTATTGGTCCAACAAGCACGGCAAGTACAATGTAAGTGCTTGTCTACATGGAGAAGGAAGTTGGAATGGCTGTTCCATAGCAGCTCTTACAGCACTTGCTCTTCTTTCAGAAAAAGTGCTTTTTTTCACATTAAGAAAGAGTAGGAGCCAAGGCACCCTGAGGCCTTGGCTGTGTCAAGTAATACAACATTCATAGAGTCAATTTGAAAGAGTTACTGTTGTTCAGGATCTACACTGGAGTATTTCATAAGGTTTTAATCTGTCCTCTCATTCCTTTCAGACAGACAGCTCTTTAGTGAGATTTCAAGGGATTGATCAGGTTGAACTATGCTGCAGATAAGAACAGGTACCAGAATTTGAACAGATGATTCAACCTTCTGATGGAGACTCTTCCAGCCTGACTTCAGACAGGCCATTGCAACATTGCTGTAGTGGTTCACCATCATTTCAGGGAATCTATCTAACAGGGGAAACCTGATATTTTATACTGCATGCGAAGGCAAAAAGACTTCTATTCTAAATATCAATGAAACTCCATTATTAAAATACAATAAAAAATAAAATCATGTTGAAAAAGAATTTAAGTGCTCATACACAGCCCAAGATAGATTAAAATATTTTTTTCTTCCAAAACTGTATATACAAGTAGACTGATATTTATTCTGTAATCTAAAAAAAGAATAAACTGACATTTCGGTTTATTTCATTCAATGTTTATGTTGCCATCCTGTCTCTTTCATTCCTCCCATTTTGCCACTGATATAGACTGAAAAAAAGGATTAAAAAAAACTTAATTTCTTTTAAACCTTTGTAAAAAAAAAAAGTTTATTTTTTCCTCAAAACTACCCCTTACATATAAAGGCAGGAAGAGCTCTTTTGCTTTTATATAATCAGTTGCAGAGGCATTTAATTTCTTTTTCTCCAGCTAATGAAACCATGTATGTACATTTTGAATCCAAGAGAACCCAAGGGAAAAAGACAGCAAAATTGCCCTATCTATATTGTAAATAAATTTCTAATTTCTCAAAACTGTTAGCCTAAGCATATGAAACAACAATCAAGCTGAATCCCTTTATTTTTTATGTTAAATAAAAGTGTTCTTTCTTTACTGTGATTTTTCTGGAATCTTCAAACGGAGTCACGTTTGAAGCATGGCCTGGAGCCTTACAGGAAAACAAAATAATAAATGAAACTAGGGAGGGCTGTGTTATGTACTGCTCTCTGCCAGCAAAGGCCAGAGCTTGGGATGTGGTTATGGCCCCCCCAACATGCTGGAGTGACCATCTGTGGTGGGATCTATAATTTACATGGATGGGTTCCTCCTCCCCAGGACCTTGTTCATATGCACATACAAACCTGTAATTACTGTAAATAACATCACAAGCAGGTGATGCATAGGGGTGGAAGGGTTACACAGTTTCTATTCAGATTTAATTCCTTTTAGAAAATGGGGAGCAAATTCATGAAAAAATGTAAATTATTATCAAAATTTCGACCAATAGGAAGCCAACTAAGTGTGAAAATAAGCATGCACTGGTGGTTTTTCCTCGCTTTGGTCGTGTATTGATAACCAACTTTGTTTTTTATGCTGTTATTTACAGAAACATATGCAGAGGTTGGACAGCCCACCAGAGGGCTCCCATATTTTTTGTATCCAGGTTAAAAAAACTTTTATATTAACAAGAACAAAAAAAATTCTTGCTTCTAGAAGTCAGAAAAAAACAGAAAATATGGAAAAGAACAGGCTATTATGATGATTTCAGTAAGTCATGTGGTAGCTTCAGAGATTATTTAAGAAAAGTTAAACATCCCCAAGTTTTGAGGGCTGCTGTACTGGCCATGTTCATAGATGAAGCACTCAACAAAATGGGTCAGAAACTGTGTGCCTCCTGTAGGCATTCCAGTGAAATGAAAGGCCTAGGTACTGATTATATCACCTGGCATACTATCTCTCTGGAGAATGTCTAAAAATTATTTTTAAAAGAAATCTGAAAAAAAAACCCAAAAAATCAAACCAGACACCAAACTAGCCAGCTACACCCACCCACCCACCACAACACCACTAAAACCCCCCAAGAGGGCAAAGGGAAATATTAGACAGGCCAACCAGGGTCTAATATTTTTCTTCTGAAAAGTAAAACTGTCTGCAGAAGGAAAACAAAGCAAAAAACCAGTGCAAGTCTGAGCAAAGCAGTGAAATGACACAGGCACACTCAGGAATAGCTTTAAAGTAGGTATGGTTAGTTGTATAACAGTTCACAAACTGACAGGAGCTGGTTGGTGACTGTAAAGATGAAGATCCACATGAAAGGACTGAATGTCATGAATCAAAGATAAACCAATCCAATCACACTATGGGAGAAGAAAGATGGCATTTTCCAAAGACTATGTGACAAAGCTGAACTCCTTGAACTCAAAGTAGGTTGCTGTGGGAGCTGTGACAGGGAATCTTTCGAGCAAGTTTAGCTGAAACAGGTCAAACAGCAAGGATTAAGAAAGCTGAGCCTACAGTAGCAACATTACCACCTTGCTGTCCCCTGCACTTCCACTGCAGCTGTGGGCACACCCAATGGAAATTATCTGCCCAAAAGTAATGGTGCATCTTGTTGGAGAGCCACAGAAAGCTGAAACATTCTGGATCAAGTGAGCACTAATAGCAGAACAAAAACCAGCTGAGGAATAGATACCTTTAAAGCCATATATTTATGGTTCACTGTTTGGGACTAATGAACATTGAAATGGCTCCTGTACAAGTTAAAACAATTGTTAATAAAACCATAGTAAGATTTCCAGAAGACAGAATTACTTGCCCATAAAGGCATTTTTAATGCAGTTCACATTCCCAGCTTTCTATGAAAAGAAATAAAAGCAGTTTTTAATACAAATAAACCATTTAGTAAAATTTATAAAATAAATGAATAGAAATACAGCAAGATAAAATATGTATTTTATTAAACTGCTTGCAAGAAAAATAAGCAATTTCTGCAATTATTAATGGCAGCTTAAAACACATATGCATGTAAAAACTAGGGGATATCAAGTGTGACACAGGACAAGGACGTTAATTTAGTGCTCCATTGTCAGAAAAGTGTGAAAAGATGGTTGAAAAATGATTTGGCAGATGTGGTGCTAAAGGACACGGTTTATTGGTGGACTTGGCAGTGCTGGGTTAATGGCTTGGCTGGATGATCTCAAAGGTCTTTTCCAGCCTAATGGATTCTACGATCCTGTTTTTCTATACCCATAATCCTGGCAAACAAAAAAGGAAAATTCAAGTAATGAATGAACAAGGTCTAGAGTTGAACTACACAAATATGATTCTAAATCAAAATTCTCAAGGCAATGCCAGAGAGCAGAATATCCTTATGGTGCTACCAGGTGTTACAGAGAAGCAGAGTAATTCTAGATAGAAAAAGGTGAATAGCATTTTTTGAAAGTAAACACAGTTGTCAGAGCCTTGTGCCTTCAACTTTTGGCATCACTAATGAAACCAGCATAAGTAATGCTAAAATTCAATGTAAAGAATTGTGATTGATACGAAGTTGAAATAAAAAAAAAAAATATTCCAAGAAGGACAGGCAGCGGCTGGGCCTCTATGAGGCCATAACTCTCTGCCAAGTGTGAGACACTATCAGTGTCCAGCTGGACACCACCTTCAGTAGGAGGACACTGCAAGATGGAGAAAGTTATTGGTGTTATCAGCTTGCATATTTGCTGTCATTTGTAGCATCTCAGCACTGTTTGGAAGAAGCAAAAAAGCTCTTCTGTTTTCCAACAATAACAAAAAACATATGATATCGCTAAAATAAATACAAAACAAGAGTATTTACTACAGACTTCACCAAAACTAGTCAAGGTCACACATTTAGTGATGCTATTTAACAAGAAAAGTTATGCAACATTATTCCTCTGTAATTTCAAACTTGTATCTCAAAACTGATATGCCTGGTTTCCTCTAAAGGTCCCTTGCACAGTTCTCTGATGGCATGGGACTTGTGGCTGTCAGTTTTCAACCACGCTGGTCTCATTTCACAGTGCTGCAGTTAGGGTCAAAACAGGTCATATGCTGGAAAAGTCACAGCAACTACTTTTTTTTTTAATCTCGTTTTCCATAAACAGAGAAATTTGGTGCTATGCCAAATAGTTATTTATAGACATCATTTATTCTTAGGTATTTATTTTAGTCATCAGAGAACAATTGCAGCTAAATGTACTTATTACTATCTGGAAATCTATTTTTTTAAATATCCTCTGTCAATGTAACTTTTTTGCCACTCTAACTGTATTTGGCCTTCTATGCACATGCTGTATTAATCACATTCACTTCCACTACACTGGAACCTGTGTGATTTATCCAAGTGAAAGATGCAACCTTGAAGTTACCCCTCAGTGTTCAGAGCAAGTAGTAAAAAATCCTACTTGCTCTGAACACTGGTTTTCTTAAATAAATGCAAGAATAAAAATTGAGTGAGTTGGTCCTTGCTGATTGGACCAAGTTTCTTCCAAACCCTATGCACGGACATGGACTTTCAATTCAGAGCCATCCATTCCCACTGCTGAATGAGAAAGGCTGTGCCCTTCAGCACTGTGTCAGCTGCATACACAGGCAGAAGAGCATGAAATGAAAACTGTGCATGCTCATAGGGCAGAGCTTTTCACACGTAAAATGCCATCCATCTCTCTTCTCGCACTTTATAAAGCATCAACTTCTACTCTTTACATTTTCTGCATCTTTCCCCTTATCTTCTTTTGTCTGATTTGTCCCACACTCAGGACAAGCCCTGAACTGACCTCAGTCTCCATATGTTTGCCAGTTATCTATTGATGCACATTCAGCTCAACCTCTGCAAGGTAAGAGATTTTTGTTCACTCCATTCTGCAGACTGACAGCCGGGCTGCAGATCAGATGCTTGATTGTATAATCCAGCTGCAAGCACTTGTGCTTGCAAACTCTGTAATACCAGTGCAACATATTTCAGCCAGCACTCGCATGTAAGCTATCAGCAGGGATTTTCAGAAGTTTCTGTGCTGCTTACAGGGCTCAGAGGGATGAAGCCATTGCACTAAGCTCAGGCCAGAAAGGTGAAGTGGCACACAACTGTGGGCATGTGCAAAAATCAGCTTAATGCTCATGACTACTCACAAAACCTTCCAGATCCTTTTTCCTCTACTGAAAAGATGGAATCATCAGGACAAAGAAAAAAACAAAAACAACCAACCAACTTACAAAGAAAAAAAAGGGAAAAAAAAGAAAAACAATTCAAAGAAAAAGTGAAAAGGTGACATAATTCCTCACTTTATAAGGAATCCCACTGTCTTCACCATCAGATTTTTACCCCTGTGTTTCAAACAATGGGGTGACACCACTGTCTTTAGAACCACTGTGTGGGCAGAATGCAACTCAAGCCATGTACAGTTTTTTCCTACTACAAATGCCATAATGGCTTTTCCATTATTAATGATAACTTAGAAAGGTCCAAAATGTTCTGAGGTGGTTACTGGACCCACAATCTACCTAGGCCATTAACTGTTCCTCTGATTATGCCAAAATGCATCTCAATTCCCCATCTACCTCCTTGCTGCAATTGCTTCATCAATATTCATAAGATCCAAGGGCTTGATATTGATTACCACATCTAATGGACTCATTATGCAAAGTCATCGTGACCTCTGAAGCAATTCTGCTTCTGTGACTTATCTAGATGCTTGCTCAAAATGTTCTGAGATATTGGTACCCACACAGGAGCTAGCAGAGCAGAACAAAACCCACCACAGGATCTTTAAATGACGATCCTCTGACAGGATGAGCTTTTTCCATGCCTGTATGAGATGTCACACCACCCTAAAAGCTCTGCTACATAATCCCTGACTTAACAGGAGCCCTTGTTATCCCACAGCAGAAAGAAGTAGTTAATATTAACTGATCATTATTAACATTCATTACAGAAAATCAATCTGATTGTGCTGTGACCTCCTGCTGCAGTCAGCTGGGTTGTTCTGATATTTACACAATACTGAGTTCCTGCTAACCAAAACTGTGGTGGTTATATAACATCTTTCAATGTCACGGTGATTCTGCAAACAAAATCTATTCTGTTTATCAGCACCAAGGTGCCAAATAAAGGCATTTGGCAAACAGTTTCTAATGGCAAATATTTTACTGCTTCATATGTCCAACATTATTAGTGACAAGCATTCTTTTTTGAAAAGATAAGAACAAAATGAGGCAACTACAGTGTGAATTCATCTTTTAGTCTCAAAATCCAACCTCTTCTGGACAAATGATATTCATTAAGAACTCAAAAAAACAGGCACAGAATGACAACACTCTTTCTTATGTTAAGAAACTGAAAGAGTAAAAATAAGTTAGACAAATTTTAGAGTAGGAATTAGGAATAATATGTTAAACTAAAAAAAAAGTACAAGAAAGAATGACCTAGGAAGGAGGTGAATAGTATCACTTGATTTTTGTTTTTTTAAATAAAGTATCTGTCACTCACAAACTAGTATCTGGATTCAAGAATAATTTAGTAAAATATTATTGGTACAACTGCAGATGCTGCATTATAGTTAACAATCAAACTATTATTGGTATGTTTTTCCCAACTACATATGATTAAATACAGATGGGATAAAAAAATCAGTACACCTACTTTTTCAGGTCATGTCCACATACCACCCCCAACCTCCTTCCAATAATTTCTTGTGGATCAATCACTATATGTGTCAAAGCTACAACAACTATCAGGCTGATTCTCCTCTGCACTCTGGATAATGTTTTTCTGTCAGAAAGCAAAGTTTTCATTTGAGTTCAGATTGTTGAAATATAATTTGAGGCTCCCAAAATAATCTCTTAAAAGTATTATGTACAGAAATACTTACAGACAAGATTAACACATTATTCTGTTCTTTAATGTGAACATACAGTTAAATACTTGCAATACAGTCAAACACTGTTTTTGGACTTGTCTTTTGGTCTTACAGTAGAACAGCTTTTGATCACTTTGCTTTTAATCTTCTCCACTAAAAATTAATATAACCCCAATATAAGCTTCACGTATTTCCAGTAATTTAGAGATACATTTCCCCTACACACACGTAACTGAAAAATTAGGATCTTGAAAAGGTGAAACATTTTAATCAATCTGAAATCAATTCAAATGAGAAGCTGGAAGAAAGAAAGGTTAGCCATAGTCAGAAATTAGAAGCAATAGATTATTCTCTCTGTGCATGTTATCAAGTGGATCTATATCTGTTCTCCTTGGTGTAAAACACAACTTCTATAGCATTTTCATCCTTAGAGGGAAAACACGGCAGAACACAGGCATCTCATTCAGGTTTTACTTTTGCTACATCTGTGATTCTTCCTAAGAGGGAGCAAGACTGGAGTTGTGTTTGGCCTATCTTATGCAGTACTATAGCTAGTTTCTTCAGAATTAGCTGAAACACACCTAAACATGATACAAACCAAAATACAGATTACCATAAAGTCTTTATTTTCATTTTTCACATCGAAACTAAATCTACGCTGCAGGATAACAAAGCATGGCTTCAAACAAGTGTTTGACTAAAGTAATTCATAGGTTTCATTACACCACTCATATATGGCCTAAAACAGCAAATTTTACCATCATTCATAAATTTCTATTTCTTAAGCAATATGATCTAAAAGGACAACATTTTTCTCCAGACAGGGAACCAAAATTAAAAATTCAAAGCATGTAATCTCACTCTGTTTCACAGCTGAAATCTCTGCCAAGTAGCAACTCTGTCAGCACAAACCTAACATTGTAAAAATTTCAAAGGTAGAACTAATTAGAAAGCAAGCATAAAGAACACAAATTACATGGGGTCAGAATTCTAAACCCTCAGTCAGTATTTAGATGCATGCTTGAAATGAGAGCATTTACACATGTAAAATGGCAGCTTGGATTCACAGACCTGCAAAAATGCATTTCCCAAATGTAACTAATATAGATGTGTTTGCTATTTATCACATTATGGTCACTGTTCACACTTATATAGAAGAACACTTATGTATATAAACCAAAGAATTCCAATATCTTTATCACATGTTAGTCTCTGGTAGATAACAAGCACTTTGCTGAGAGAACGTGGAGGGTCTGTAGGCAAACCCCTCAGCATGTGCTGGAGCCTGGGTCACAGAGGACTGAACAAATTAGCAGCTCTAGACAGGGAGAGGTTGGGACCTTGCCCTCAAAGCTGGTCTGAGGGAGGAAAGAGCAGACCATGACTGTGCAGCTCAACTATGCACTGCCTTCTAAACTGGGCTGCCTTGGAGGAGTGGTCAGACATGGTAAGGAGCTATTCACTCTGAAAGGACTCACATCTAACCTCAGAGTCAGAGAGGCAAATAATGAGAGAGTCCATTAATTTGGTTTTAAAGGGAGCTCTTCACATTGTTTCTTCTAAGTCCTAATTACTAGTCTTTTTTTTTTCCCCCAGGTAGTTAGGCAGGCCTATTTATTGATTATCCATCCTACCAATACTATCTAACATTTCATGGTATTGCACTTATGTCACACGTGTACACTAAAAAACTTAAATAGCTGCCGTGTTTAATTCTAAATATAAACCTCCACTGCATCTGCTACAGAGACCACCACACCCTTGGGCAGAAAGGCTCCAAGTGTTTGGGAAGCTGCAATGTAAATGCTGCAAAAACTCTGTAGGTTTATAAAGTTGCCAGTCTTGATTTTGCATCTACTATAAGCCTATCAGCCCCCTGACGTCTTTCAGATGCTCCATGAGTACCAGCAGAATAAAAGCAAGACTTATACACTCTACAAATGGCACTAATAGGAATCAAGAGACAGGTCAATATACTTCAAGATACAGTAAAAACTGTTATTCCAATTTGCCCCTGGTGATGACGACCACTGTTGTGATTGACTCTTTACACAAAACAATCACCAATCAACCCATAACTCTTAATTTTGTTCCTCCCTCTGGGAAGCCACGTATCAGACAGAAGTAACAAAGGTGCCTGATGACAAACCTAAGTCCTGTTCCACGAACCTGAGCAGCCTGAAACATTAGTTCTGCGTTTCAGCCCTTTTAGAGGTGTTGAACACCTGTAAGATCAAGTTACAAGGTTCAGTTCTAAAATTCTGCCTAGAGAAGCACAATGGCCAGGAGCTGCCAAGGTCAAAACTGAGCCATGAGGGTCAGCGTGAAACTGAACAAGATCTGTGGAAACTTTTCCAACAGCATAAACGGACTTTGAAAAATTAGCTACATGGCCAAAACCTCCCACCCACCTAAGACCAGATACTCTCATTGCACAGTAACATCTAGAGTCTAATACAACAATCAGCATTAGAACTTTAAACTGTGTGATATAACATAAATTTATCCTGTTACCTTCAGTATTACATAGCTTTCAGACATCAACATCTTTTCAATAAAGGAGTTGTTAAAAAGCAAAAGTTTAATCAAAATAGTAATAGGAATCATGTAAATTCTGATGAGGCTGAACTGAATCTGATTGAAAAAAATTAACTTTGGACGGATACTTTTCAGTATACATGAATTTGATCAATTAGTTGAATACTGTGATAATCCTATTTCTCCCAGTCTGCAGTACCACCAAAATTCAACCTTATCTCAAAGTTTTGTTTTTTTATCACAATATGCAGGTACCAAAGGAAAAAAATATTGTTATCAAAAAAAGGAGAAAGAAATCAGCTACATTTCAATAAAATATGAACCAAAACCCCTTCAAGGCTGGAAATTTAAAGGACAGGTATGATGGTCTTGTTGGATGGATGCTCTACAGAAGAACAGATGGATTTTGTTCCCTGCAGATTCTTTTTTTGTCCACGAGATGAACAAGTCAAAGTCCTAGCAATATAGCTGCCTCCCAGAGCTCTCACTCATCTTCTGATACAAATGACAAGTACAGATCAGACACTTATATCTCACGAGAAAGGATAATTTACAGACTTTACATGAGGTCTTCGAGATGGGTGTGGTGGATCATTCAGTGTCAAAGACTGGACTATTACACTGAAATATGTGTTCTCAGTTCAGTGAAGTAAGGCAAACTCTCACGCTGTTAAGTCTCTCAGGTCCCAAGAGCTTTCATAGGGATACAAGAGCAGCTTCAGGCCACAGACAAAGGGGCAAACTGTCTACCAGCAGATCCCTGTCCATCTGCAAAGTGATGAATCAGCAGCTATACACTGCACAGAAGGGGACTATTAGGAATAGCCTGTGCTTTTAAATCACATTTGTTTCGACGGAGTTTTGGTCAAAGTATGGAGCATTTTTTTCAACAGTGCCTCCAAGGAGAAACGGGAAAGGGGAAAAAAAAAGCTAGAAAAACAGCAGATGAACTAAATGGAGATGCCCATGATAGGTAAAAGTGCTTCCATAAAAAATGGAATTACCAAAGTCTACTTTCCTACCAGTTTGATATGAATGGTGTCTCTGAATCTTCCATAAAAGTCCTCCCTTCTCTACCAAGCCATTTATTTTTCACTGAGCTTGTAGGAACACAATCACCTTTGACACTTTACTTGCTCCATCACATTTGAAGTAAGCCAACAGGCACCCAGAAGGAACAGTATCTTCTTCATTACGAAGAAGAGACACAGACATAGAAAAATGAAACAGCTTTGCAGCTTTTTTCAAGGGGAGTGTGTGTTGTGGCATGAAGGAATGACGTGCTAGAAATCTTGAGAGGCAGGAGGCACAAACAACATGGACTAGGCATAGAATTTTTTTTCCCAATCCACCTCTCAAGTTGTAATGAACTGTCATCATAGTGGTTTTGAATACTAAGTACCTGAGCATGAAGCATTTTTAGATCTCCTTTAGGAGTTCCTATATTTAGAACAGCACTGCCTGAAAAATCAGGAAGTTCCTGCTCAAAAGTTCTTTTGTCAAAATGCAAAGCTGAGTGGAAACACCTATTTATAACAAATTCAGTTCAAAAAGTCACACAGTAGGTTTCGCCAAGATTACTCAAAAACTCTTCTGGAAAAAAGGCTGGGAGAGGATGGGAAATAATTTTTTTTTTTTACAAAACTCTGCATTATTTGCAGAAACTTCCATGCAAAATATGTTTTTGTCTGAAAACTCTCATAGAAAGGGAAAAAAAATATTTCCTGTTCAGTTTTGGCATCTTGCCTTTCAGTGACCAATAATAACAGCCCAGTAAAAACAGAGCACAACACACAGGATCCAAGTGTTTCCTCCAGATGCACCTGCAGATGTTCCTTTGCCTCGAGTACGAGAGTCCTCTCTCTACTAAATCTCATCTTTGCAGGATGACAATTTGAAATAAATACATTTAGTTACATCAACAGGATCTGATTTTATCAGCATTTTTATTTCCTTCTATAAGTTATTCCACACAGAAGAGCATTCTGCACGGAAATAAAAGAAGACAAGAAAATACTCTTTTAGCCACAGCTTGTGTATAATTGAAGGTAAGCCTAACAAAATGACATTTCTGAAACTGAAATTTAAAACAAAGATAAAAATGAGAAAGGCAGACTAAACTTTTAAAGGACCTGCATTTGCTGTTAAGCATGCAACACTACTATATTTCCACTTTTACTATTGCTACATTCCACTGTCATTGAGAATGCCTTTGGCTAACACAGCAAACATTGCAATGTGCTGATAAATAATTTTATTAAGTTTAACCACAGTGATCCTTCCTGAAGATGCACAGGGAAAGGTGTCAGTCAAACTGCACTAGAACATCTTTCACTGGACCTATAAAAATGGTTTTGCCGAGAGCCAAGAGGAAGCGTGCAGCTTTCAGCTGCATGACTGCTCAGCTAGGGCTCCTCCCGTTCCTGATTCCTGGTTTGCAGAATACTGGGAAACAACAGAAGCAGAAACATGAATGGTTTGTTTAAAGTAGAACATCCTCCAGCAAGAAACTCCACTGGGTCATTAGGCTCAACAAGCAGCTGGGCACTGGAGCATTATCGCATAGGAAAGGATGAGACAGACCCTTGGACAAACACGAGAGGGGTGTACAGCACCAAGAAACCACTGCAGTACACAGAATCCTCATCTGCCACAAACAAACTGTGAAACATTCTTAAAACAATGGCAGATACAAAGGTTTGGGTGAATACTTTGTGTTCTGCCCGATTGCTGCACAGCTGTTTCTGTACAGCTGTTCAGAGAGGTGCCTCTAAAAGCACCAACACCGATTAACATTAAATGTTGTAGACCCTGAAGTGAGGCCATATGCTGCATCCCCATCACCCTAACAGGTTTAAATAAAGCTCCCAACTAAGGGCTCAAGGATTGTATTATCCTATTCTTAACCATATCCAAGGTAAATTAAGCAATAACTTAACAGGAATAATGGAAGTCTATTACTTAATACTTAAGGATGTATGTTTCTTACATAATTTTTTGCAAGTCACTATAGACACACATAAGCAAAATAAAAACTATCATGGCTGTCATGCATTCTGCTCTTTCTTAAAGAACATGTGCCATACTGGAAGGAGAAAGTGACAGGCTTATCTCCAGATACCACTAATAAACAATCAGCTTCTTAAATAAGCTTCTCCATTTATATTTATAAGCAGTTGGCTAAAATCTAATGGCACAGTGCATAAGAATTTTCAAGTATCTCACCAAGAAGCTAATTAACTTATTCGGCTGTCATCAACCAGTATGGGGATTTCCTCAGCAACACTCAATAGCAGATAGTCTTAGTGAGTGGATTCTCTGCCTCACTTGCTCCTTTTCCTTCTTTTGACTGACAGTGAGGAATACTCTCAACGACAAAAATACAATCTCATACACAAAATTAAAAATCACATGAGATTTCCTAATTGTTAGTTTAATCAGTAAGGGCTAAGGCAAGAAATTTTGTAAGATTTAAGTATATTGCATGCCAACAAGTAAAAACACAGAGAAATTATATTTCAAGGGATTAAGTCAGTATCTAAATAAAACTTTTTATGGCTTCCTGTACTTAGTCAAAAATGAGTGAACAGTGGATGGAGGTCCGTTCTTAAACTATATCTGTATGCTGGTTATGAAATCTAGTAACAAAATAACACAGAAGATTCAATTTTCCCCTACCACTATGGACAGTGTTCTAAGAGAAGTTGAAACTAAAGGTCACAGAGGATTTCAAAAAGCTCAGTTTTTGTTCCATGCTGAATGTATCAGCAAGGGTGTTGTTTATAACGAAGGGGTTTTTAAAAATTGTTTGTTTTTGATGCATCCATGAGGAATTAGACTTAGACCACCAAGTAATTTCACACAGGCCACCCAAGTATTATTCCCTCAATATCAAAAGCAGAGATTATTTTTTAAAACTTTAAAATTTAGCTTTTGTCTACAGTGCTGATTGAAATTTAACACCAGAGATACAAGAATTTTGCTGTAAATCAGAGCAGACCTGCCCTGCATAAAAGCAAGGACTATTTAAAGACAAAACCCAGAGCCATGATGGAATCCACGCATTCCAAACAACGTTGACATCATGGTACAGTTCACCCCAGAGTGAGTTTTCCATGCCCCAGGCACATGCTCAACTGCCTTTTATCAGCACTATTAGTCATTAGCATGACAGCAATATAGGATGAAATCAGAATCTGTTACATCCCATAGTTACCTTAAATGCCATCCAGCCACTGAAACACAGATGCCTGGAAAATTACTTGGAGCAATATTGAGCTTTTGCTTGTGCTAGTGCATTTTTCAATTGATGGAAACACATTAAGACAGTTAATCAATTACAAATCAAAATCCATTCCCTCTACTATTACTGAATGCAACTTTGTTCAGGTAAAAGCATTATGCTGAAATACTTTGAGCTGAACATCAAGTGTATAAATTCTGACTGACAACAGCAAAACAAACTCCTCCAAGGAGTTTGCTTATTTCAGACATAAACCTCTGTAGCTTTAAAAGATGTTTCAGCTATTTTCATAAATCAATTACTCTCTTCTTCCAAGAGTTTCCAGGTAATGCACTATGAAAATTTGACTGTCCATATTTTCCACTACAGTGATTAGCATATGGATAAAAGACTTGGCCAATCAGAGCTATTTGACACTATACACTAAAACCATAATGTGGAATACTTTATTAAAAATATTTAAAATTTGCACTCTTTAATTAAGCTGCTGCTTTTTCCTTATTTGCGTCACAAGATGAGACACAGGATAAAGTATTTGATTTGCAACCTGTACATCAGCAATCCCCACTTGCCCTGCATGAATGAGGATCATGGTGCTCAATCCTGAAGAGAGGTTCAGTCATAATTTAACAGCTTTAAAATTAATCACTTTCATGCCAATATTATTGAATGGCTTTATTACCCAGACTTGATTTTCTTCTCAAGGAGGTCAAAGGAAGCACACTGTGGGTTCCACTGCATCTCTGAAGTGACCAAGTGTTAATAGAAACACCAAAAAGACTGCCTAGGGCTGATCCTATGGGAAAACCCTGTGTTGCAGATCTTTATCATGGCCCTCAAGCAGCAGCTGACAGGTTAGGGTAGCAGAGCAAATCAGAATCTGGACCAGCAGCTTTTCCTCTAAACTGACAGAACGATTTGATGTATTTCCTTCATCTGTGCGTGCAAATTCAAAAATTTGCATTTTGAAGTTATTGTACTCTAACTTAATATTATTCAGTGGTTTTGATTTGAGAGAACAGCTGATAGACCTCCCTTAGAGAGCTGAACCCAACCTCCAGTGCCCAGCTCCCAAAAAACAATTCTGCCTCAATCTGCCATAGTTTGATTGCCTAAAGCAAAAATATAAAGAACTTGCTACTAGCTGGAAGCTCTGAAGTACTACACTGAGAAAAGTGAAATACCAACATTTCTAACTACATTTTCATCCAGAATCAGAAAAGCTGTTTCTTGTTAACAAGAAGGATTTAAAAGGCTTCTGTCATGTAGTGTCTGGCACAGATGTATCCGTTAGTTTTATGCCATCTTTCTCTTGCTGACTGTCCAAGTTCAGGTTCCTACCGTGGGCATCGTGACAATCTCTACTCCAACATGCTCCAGTCTCTTTGCAGCCCTAGCTGCTTGATTAATTTTCCACATATTATATCCCTGTGTCAGTCCTATTTAATAACAGTGCTCACATACAAACAGAATTGAGATGTGGGACAAATTGATAACTTGTCCAAAGTCACAAATACTTTTTTGCTGAGGAAGCTTCCTGAGTTCTGTATTCACTGACCAACCCACTAGTCTATAATCCTCCCAGCCTGGCAGCATCTCTGAACACATAAAACCAGATTTTCTAAATATGTAAAGCTCAAGCAATATATAAAGTGTACCATGATGATAAGAAATACCATATAAATGCAATTATTGCCATGCAGAGGAAACCTTGTCTGCTTTCCATATAAATGACAATAACGGCAGAAGGAATAAGACCATGGTATCAAGATTATAGTTTATATAATATTTTAATTCTAAATTACATAATCTATTGTTCTGCAACTTGTTTGTAACACTAGTTTTTTTCATACTTCAAATAAGAGATGATAAACTGAAACCACCTTATGTTTTGCCGCATAGTCACATAGCTGCTTAAATTTTAGAAAGATTTTAATAAGCCTTACTTGCAGAAACAGGTAAAAATTTGCTTTGATTTTTTATTTTGTTTTCAAACAAGTATTTCTGCACTTTTGCCACAAGGAACATAATTACTACTAGGCCATAAGCAGAAATAGGAAGCAAAAGGAAGTCTTACAAAACAGCCTTATTCTTTGGCAAGGTATTTAAGTATTTTAATGTACCATCTCAAGACAGACAATATTCAATAAAGGAAGCATTCATTTTGGATGTTTGCCAACAGCTGCAATGGAAATGCATGATGGACAGAAGTTGCTTAGGTTTTTTTCATTCAGAAGAAGATTAATGTGGTGGGGGAAACTAGGTGTAAAGTGAAGTTCTGTGATGTGTACTGGTATTTCAGTGAGACCACCTGAAGCCAACCTAATTAGTAACTGGATATTTCACATACTCTAAGTGGCAAAATGTATTCTACTTAGGAATATTCCAGACAGGCAAAATGATAATCTAGACTTAAAACTGCAGGTAACTTGGTCATTTGAACATAAGAATGTAGTTTAATCAGTATTAATAAATATACTAATACTGTTGCAACCATTATCAATTATTAATATGCTTCATAAAACCATAACAGGACTCTTCGTTTTTCTGATGCCATGTATCAAACACTAACGTTTTCCAGGTATTCATAAGAAGTTTTTCAGTAATAAATTATTTTTTTAAATTACAAAAATACATATATATGCATGTGTGTATATACACAGACTTTTTTGACTAATGAAAACAGTTTAGTCTAAATTTTCTTCATATTTACAAAGTTAAGATTAATTCTGGTTTTGTAACAGAGTAGTCTTTTAACAACAGTATCTCATATTTAGCATGTTTTTCCTATGGACTCTGTTTATCTTCTCGAAAGCAAAATGTACAAGTGGTGTTTCGGATTGGCAGTTCCATGCATCATTATTTCTACGTAAAGGCCAATTTATCCCTAGAATCTGTAATAAAACACAAACATTACAATTTGCAATCATTTTCTTTCCTGCTATGGGTCAGCTCCAAATAATAGACATCCACAGCCTCTCTGCCACAGTAAAGTCATGACTTCTCCCCAGAGCAATTACATATTTCAGTGGTCTTTCCAAAACAAACCAGAGGAAAATCCATTCTGCTGTTCAGCTGACTCTGTCTTCTATGTAAGTACTTTTACTTATCCTGACTATAGCAAGCTTTAAAGAGCCCAGCAAGGAAGGATTTGCAGGAAATTACAGCTCCAAATACTGATATCCAAGTAAGAATCAGCTTTGTCGGGGCAGGGACTTGAGATTTTGGCCTGCCTGCACTTCTGGAGGCGAAGCTGGCAGGAAGTGGAAGGGGAAGCAACGCACTTGGGGCTGGGATAAGCTGCTCAGCAGGAAGCAAGGGAAGACAGCTACAGGCCAGTCAGCAAGATAATGAATACAATCCAACTCCCAGGAACACGGAGAAAAAGAAGTTTGACTTTGATTTTTAGCTCCAAATTCAAACAATGCGATTAATGGTAGTCTGCTGTTTTCCTCCCATTGTAACAATGCATAAAACAAGCTTTGTTTGGTTTAGCAAGAGAAGACATCGCTTGTATGC
Source organism: Rhabdornis inornatus (assembly GCA_013397075.1). Taxonomy (NCBI): domain Eukaryota; kingdom Metazoa; phylum Chordata; class Aves; order Passeriformes; family Rhabdornithidae; genus Rhabdornis; species Rhabdornis inornatus. The sequence continues at coordinate 506,724 of VWZS01001838.1, read as the reverse complement.
ACTGGTACTGAGAGCTGTGCATAATCAAGCCCCACACAAAGAAGTATAGGACAGATTAAGGCTTTAGTGCCTACATGGACAGACAACAGGTGAACCTAAATGAGTTAGGTGGTAATATCTCAGGCAAATTAAGGAATATCAGGAGAAAAAGCCTTATATTGACACTGATTTCTGTGGATAGGCGTTTGCTTCGAGAGACTGTTTGAGTAACTGCTCCAATTTTTTCATTGGTGTCACTGGAAGGAGCTACCAACAACAGTATCCAAGTGAAAAGAAAAAAAAGTCTTCAATAAATAATAAAAAAAGTCTTTCTTCACAATTACTGAGGTATTGTGTCCGTTTCTTAGAAAACTACCTTCTGAAATGCTACTGCTTGCACAGCTACGCAAAAGTAGCAGCAAATTTCCAAAAGAGAACATTATAACGATCCTTTTAAACTGGAACTACATAATCTTTAACAGCACATTCATGTTGAGCTCATCTGTGATTAATGTACACCAACCAAAGTCCATCCTCAGTTGTTATTTGAGGAAGGACTACACGGGATAAGAAGGAAAATATTTAGTTGGGTGCTATAAAAATAGGAAACTAGCAATAAAATTTAGATCCTACTGAATTTAACAATGCCATTATTTAACTTTATTTTGAATAATCCTTAACAGAAACTTCCATTTTCTAACTAATTAAAAACCCCAACCATATGTCTCCCAGAAACAGAGAGAAGAATAATGAATAAAAGAAAACCCAACATCAATACCATAAAATTGAAGAAATAGATTCCAGATGTTTAAAAGGCAGATTATTTTTGTAGTTTCTTTAAAGTAGGTATGAAATTGAAAGGCTGGATTCTTTCCATTATGTCTTCCAACTATCTTATTGATGTAAAATTGTTTCAGTGGAACTGGGCTGCCTTCATTACAATCACAGAAGAAATACTGTGTGCCTGATGCTACCCAAACTGTTCAGACCGGAAATGCTACAACAATTTCAGTCTCAACTGTGCTATAGCAAATCCAATACTCTTTTAGTCTTTCATGCAGTCCTTCAATACTAGTAATGCTGGCAGTAGCAGTATTGTTGGAAGGAATCTGTATGAAACTATCATGTAAATACAATTCTGAGTGATAGTAGCTGTGACTTCAACAGCATCTGGTATTCGTGACTCAGAAAAATAATTCGGTGACATGATAGTTCCATTTTAATACTTTATATGGTTAAAAGAGTTTGGGAAAAGAAATTAAGAAGATGTAGGTTCTCAGATACAACTTTTATAGCCTGTGTGTCTGCCACATACACAGCAAAGGAAAACTGCTTTGACTGCTCTCACTACGTACTGCATTTGTAATCAGGAGTCTTGTTCCTTAGGAAAAAAAAACACAAACACTGCAGAGAAATTGTAGAATGCATTGGACAGCTTTTCACAAGGTTATGCGTAAACTACTTTGCTTCAAAGGCAGAAGCAATGAAATTAAGTACTCTCCAATGCTTTCCATAGTTCTTTCTGTGTAGCTAAACTGGTGTACAAGATGTTTGTATTCTCTACTCCAAATATTTCACTGAGTTCCTATTCTCAGTTTGTTAGAAAACACTGTGCCTGACAACTCAAGTGATCTGTCCAGTCAGTGGCAAGAGTTCCAATGATACCAGCTGAGACCCAGGGAAAAAAAAAAAAACACAAATATGAACTCATGCTATTTCACAGCTCATAGCCCAAGCCAGCCTTTCTGGTGCAATATAGAATTACAAAGCTACAAATAATGGTGCAAAGAAATAGAAACATGAAAAGCTGGACCACATCCTAATGTGGCAAATGGCTTGGCTATCCTGGTGGAAACTCTGTGAGTTCCTTCAGAGAAGACATCAAACAAGATATTACTGCATGTATGAAGTCTCTCTCCCCTTTTCCAGTCAAAAAACTAGGAAAAGTACTTGAACAACATAGGATTTTCTTACATAACTTAGTCAAACACTGAAACACAGATAAGAGAAATGCTTAATCTACCTAAGGGAAGTTAAATAACTTTTAGTGAGCTATACATTCTTCTGAAATGACACTATCAAACCTTCCAAAGCAGTATCTTAACAAAAAAACAAAAGAGATGTGATTTCTGGTACTGATTGTATCCCACAAAGACTACATGAGTAAGTAAAATATTTCTTATATAAGTTAGATGTCTCACTTTCTCTAAGCATGCAGAATTTATTTATGCTCTCTAATAATAAAGACCTGGAATGAAAGCGATTATTAAAAAAACAAAAACAAAACAACACCCAACAAAACCCAAACAAATTATATTTAAAGAATTTTAATCTTCAAGTCCTGAAATCATTAGTTATTAGAGTCCTTATAAAATCATTTAGATTGGAAAGTACCTATGAGATGCTGCATCCAATTGCTAATCCAGCATTGCCAAGTCCACTACTAAACCATGTCCCTAAGTGCTACATCTACAGGTCTTTTAAATGCCTCCAGGGATGGCGACTCAACCACTTCCCTGGACAGCAGAATTTGATGTACAAATTTTTCCTGATATCCAACCTAAACTTCCCCTGGCACAACTTGAGTCATCTTCTGTTTTGCTTTGATTTTGATAATTTAAAATCAGATTTGAAATCCAATATACCACCACACATTGGGGAAAAAAAACCCCAAAACTATTTTTTATTAATGGTCAATTTGCCACTGTCAAATTCAGAAGTTTAACTACTGACTAATAACTCCTGCATTTGTACACGAAGTATTATATTCAGTAAAATCCTCCAAGAAAGGACTTTGAAAAAAGACGTGACTATAATTTAGTAACTACAGCCAGCAAAAAGATTTTGAAAACAATGAACCCTTAAAACACATAACCCCTCCCCCAACCTAAAAATTTATTTAGCATTCTGAAACAGGGATAAATGCATTTTATTAACTGCAAGTTCATTACATCACCAAGGGTACTTTCTAGTCTTTTGGTCAAGAGTGCACAGTTAACTCAAGAGAAGATCTAAATCTGAATCTCAAGTCCTTTTGCAGTCTTTATAAAGCTCTTTCTTTTAAGGAATGCTTCCACTTATATTAGCCTTGCAGCACAACACACAGATATACTCCAGTTTTCCAGAGAAGTTTGCTAATGCACTGAAGAACTGCCGAAAGTCAGGATGGCAGATGTACAAATTGCTCCAGACAATCCCAGACTCAGAAACATTATTATAAAATGGGTTTATCATTTTTATTAATATTTAGTATTAATATTATCTTGCCTAAAGTACCGGATTTGCACGAGTCTCAAAGTGTACTTAATATAATAACTAAATATTCCTGTTCACTCCAAAAAACTCTGAGCACACAAAAACTGCATGCTCTAAAACAAACACTCATTGTGGATATTCACAAAATCTGCTACAACTATGGAGTGCATACGAATGAATTATAGAAAAAAACCTCTTAGAATTCTTAATAAACTTTAATTCTACTTTTCTTCAAAAACACTTTAAAGCATTTAAAAGTAAATAAAAACTTGTTTAGTCTACAAGCTGTTCTAAAACCAGAGCAAATCAGATATCGTAACTCAAGTTGCTGTAGTTGAAAAATTAAAATAACTCCTCACTATTTAAAACTTACATCCTGGGTTGGCAGCCAATGAGACCTTTTAATTCCACTTCTTTCTCCGTTCAGCAGGTGTGATGTGTGATTCTCATGCTGACATTTACAAAGCACTGAAATATTTGCGAACACTGCTTCTGAATATAATATTAAATGTAACGCTAACTGAACGTGTAGTGGTACATTGCTGCTTTACTTATTCAACTAAAATGTAAACAGCTATTTTTGTAAAACTAAGACCTCACCTCCTGAGGAAAAGCATCAAGCCTGATCCTTAAATTCTGACCTCTGCCTGTGGATCTCTCTTCAGATGAGAAGACAGTTCCACAGGAGATATCTGATTTTTACCAAGCCCCAAATAAAGTCCTGACACAGGATTACCAGGAGAACTGGACTGTTAGGTGGGCACTCCTTCAAACAGAAGACGGGATGGTTTGAGGTCTTTATCATATTACAGTTTATCTTTATCGTAACTACAGTTAAATATTACATCTATTACAGCTACTATATCTAGGATTTGAAGAACCCTGACCAAAGTCTGAAAGTGAATATACATTCACACAGTTTAATTTTTCTGAAGTCTAAATAGGAAGAGTTCTTTCTTCCTTTCTTGCCTTACGATATTGGAGTGCAAATGTAAACAATTACATTGCTCTGAAAAGGAGAAGTACAGCTGCTTCCAGTATTTTAGGCAGAGGTGAACAAATACCCTGGGTCACTTTTATCTACTACAGAATGTTCATGAATTGCAGTGGAGGAGGGTTCCTTTAAATAGCACCATTTGCAGCACAGTAGACTTCCATGATGAAGTTAAAAAATGCTGTATTGAAGATTGTTTTAAAACACTGAGTCTGATGAAGAAAAGCACATGCTTCAAAAGTCATGGGAAAGATCCAGTTTCCAGGTACTGATCTGGGAATTATAATAAAGAAGTAAAAAAAAGAGTATTTCTCAGTGTTCCTTTACAATACTCTAATATAAATACGATTTTTTTTTTTTTAAATCTCTTCTGTCTTGGAGGAAGGAGCCCTGCTGGTGCAAACTGAAGTTATTAGAATTCCTCAGATTTATTCAGGGTGAGTATTTTGACCTAGATGCTGTCATTATTTGACCATTTATCAATGCTTCAGCTCAGTGTGTGCATGTGTGTAGATGTTACAAAAGTATAATTTCTTAGAAATATACCTCATCCTTACTGTACAAGAACTCAAGGATCTACACAGTATGCAACAGCTGCAAGTCTGAAGTACCAGTCAGTTTGTTTGCTAAAGCTGCTAGTGCACATTAAAATCTGTATTTTACACTATTCCTGATATCCATCATATATAATTCACTTCTTTTGATAAATACATGGAAGACATATGACAGAAATAATGAAAGCAAACTAAAGAATATAATAAAAAAAAAAAAGAAAGGAGAGAAAGTAGTAGGCAGGGCTCAGATTATGTATCTCAGCTTGCAATACTGCCCTTAGTATAGCCCTTCTAAAAATTCAGAGAAATAATGAAGGGGCTTAATCTTCCTTTTTTAATTTTGCAGCTTCCTTTTAAAAAACCTCTAACTTGAAAGTGATGCAAGGTTTACTCAGTCAATTCTAATTGCAGAGACTGCCTTTTACAGTGGCAAAACAATTTTTTCCACCACAGGTACTGAGTGTTCATGAAGAGGTTAAAATAGTTTAACCTTTCAAAACTATTAATAAAGAATGTATATTTTTAACACTCCAGCTGTTTATAGTACCGTAAAATTCATATTTTAAAAACAGTAGTAGATTTTTCAGGCTATGTTGAAGGCAGTAGATATTTGGTTCATGCTATTCACAGAACAAGTAAGTTTTCATAATCCAACTGATGCATGGAACAGCCAGGAACATGGCTAGACCTATTTTCTCATTTTTCTCCACCCCCTAAATGATTAATCAGAATAGATTATACCGAGGCCTTCTGCCTCAATTACTCTAAAAATAAACAGGTTTCACTGTTATTTAAAAATAAACAGGTTTCACTATTGTTGGGAAACAAGGGTGAAGAGGGAAAAGATCTATGCAGAGCACATTACTGCACCAGCAAAAGCGTAGAGCAAAACACTAACAAATCATAAAAGATTATGTATTTTATGAAGTACAAGTAACCCCCCCAAAACTCTGATATTATATGCATTTTCCACATCACATCATGGTATACAGTGAGTGTTGGACTCGCCCATGTTGTGTCTTCTATTGTGGAATAGCTAGCCACACACAGATTTCAAAAAATATATTTCAAAATGTACTACTAGTTCATGTTTCACTTGCGTATGAAAACTCCACTATAGCTTTTAATGTGATATATTTCTCCCATTTTCTTCAAAAAACACACTAGGCATAGGTAGCGATAAAATTAAACATTCCTATTCCAAAGGCCCTGCAAGATTTTGTTAAAAAAAAACTCCCCAACATATGGAAATCAGAGCTTTTACTACATAAATGGAAAAGCGAGCGACAGCAGTTGGGAACATGGTATGTATATGAGTTTCAATCCTTTTTCAGCCTAACACACTGGTCCCTTAAGCAAGTAGAAACTTTCAGTACAATATAAAGGTGCCTTTAAGCCAAATTTTCTATCTATGTCTTGCTCCCTTCAAAGCATTTATTTTGGCAAGTGGCTAAAAGCCTGCCAAGGAAAGGTCGCTGATCTTTGCCTGAAAAGCTTGAGCTAGCTTTATACAGTAAGGGCTTAGTACAAACACACAATACTTACCAGATGTTCAATCAGCTAACTGGATACAATCCAAGGGATGGCTATAAATCCATGGAGAGATGTTCTCTATGAAGGCATTTGCCACACAAAGTTCAATTTATATAAGCATCCCTTTGGAGAACCTCTACACTGAGCAGTGCAGTTTAAAAGGCTCCTGCACTAACAGACTGAACTGTCACCAAGTGCTGATTCGTGTGTGCACAGGTACCTTCAAAAGGAAATCTGGGGTTCAACTGTTAACCTGCAAGGTTCATTTTCCCAAATAAATGCCCGTGCCATTACTCAAGTCAGTGTCGACTGGCAAGAACCAAAAACTTAACCCAGACTCAGACTATTATTTCACAGCTCCTCTTCTCAAGCTTTCCAGTTATTGTCACTTGGGTAACAACACAAAAGTATCTGCTCTCAGATGCCACACGACCAACGGGTGAAATTTTGTCTCAGAAGAAATACATCACCTACTGCACCAACAAGCAAATACACACGAGTCAGGTACTGCAGTTATCTACTGACATTAACATATTCTAACAGACTGGGAAAAATAAGATTTATTTAGAGTGGTTCATTTGAGATGAGAAAGTTGTCTGACTGAGCAATGCAACCTACAAACCTCAACATTAGTATAAGTGCAATGCTTGGGAAGTCTGTTTGGTGGGTTTTTCGTTTCATTGGTTGGTAGGCTTTAAAAAAAAACAAACTAGAAACTCAGCATCTGGATGGTTAAAGATTTCTTACAGTTGTAAAAAAAAGTCATGAAAGAGGTGGGTAGTTTCAAAAAGAGAAAAAAAACCTGGAAAAAGGTTTTCATTTTTACAATAGGCATCCACACATCAGCACTGATGTATTTTAGGTTTAAACCAATAAATAAGACTCAAGAGAAAACGTGTATTAGTAGCAGCTTTGCATCATCCCTCCTAAGATAATATGATAAAGGCATAGCAGAAGGAGAAAACTTTGCAAATCAGTTTGTTTCTTTTATTTTCAACCTTTTCCCTCAGTTATAGTTTGAATGAGTGCTGATCTGGTACTGAAGAAATGAAAATCTGAATAGGGAAAAAAATTCATTCCCCAAACCCCATCTACATAAAACCAAATCTTCAAAGGAAACAGGCTCTCAGTTCATATACTACATAAGGAATTTTGAAAAGGAAGATTGTGGTTAAATTGGTTGTTGTAAGGTTGTTTGTTGTTTTTCTCTTAAAGCAGGGAAGCCTGCAGAAGGAAAGCCAAAAAGACAGTGTAGGACTCTACCTTTACCCAAGCTATGAATAAAATGTGAAATTAGACCTTTAGATTTGAGTCCTTCTTATTGAGACTGAACAGAGCAGAGTAACCAGTGTGTGCCTGCTTTTTCTGACTGGATATTTTGCTTTACAGTAGGAAGAGAGAAAAGCTATACAATATTGACACTTCAAACCCTGTATCTCCCTGAGCACATAATATGCCCAAGAACTTCTAGGGGAAGCTGCATTTGTAGAAGAGCTCTAACCTGCAAACCTACATATGTCAAGAGACTGAAGACAAAAACCATCCAGTTAGCACTGCCAGTACTGAAGACAAAAACCATCCAGTTAGCACTGCCAGTTCACCACTGTCCTGTTCACATAGTTTCAGATTATTTTAACTCCCAGAAAAGCCCCAGGCTTGAGTCTAAAAATGTAATGTTCAAGTGCTTTGCTGAGTCTCAGTAAATAGTTTCCCAGATGTCAAACAGCATCCTTACTTCACAGATAGTGTACATTTTACCATTGCCTCAATGCCACAACAGATCTTTTTGTGCAGATCCTTTCTGCTTCACCTACAGCTCTAGAAAAGCTACAGAGGCTACTTAGGTCTCCCTGAGAGATCCACACTGGCTAAACCACTGACTCTCCCCAGACCCCCTAGGAGTCTGCCTAGGACATTTCCAACACTCAGCTTCTTTTCAAACATTAACACACAGAGGAAAGTATGAATGTGTGAGTTGAACTCTCAATCAAATTCTGGGGAGCAAAAATAAGAGATAAGAAGGTTTTTAATAGCGAACCTATTATGACTGAGTCTCTTTTTTCCCGTGTGTTTACCATAAGTGAATGGGTTATTAAAAAATAGGTTCTCCATCCATTCTCACTTAAAAAACAAACAAGCAAAAATAACCTAGTAACGATGCAACATTTGCAAACAAGTGGTTAAACCAGCAAAGAGAATACAAAACTAATACAATAAAGAAGGTTGACTCCTGTGCTGAAATCTTAAAATGCAATTACTTGCAGTGAAATGCTGGTGATTAACTTGAACCTTTTGAGAGAAATACCACTGCCAGGAGGAACAGCAAAGATGGACGAGATGGACTAGAGATACATCCTGATGAAGAGATCAATTAGTGGAAATAAAGAAAAATTTGTACCTTCTGGGAAGGTTTCCAAGAAATTGAGAAATGTTTCCATAAAGAAAGGTGAGCTGCTACCAGAAGAATATTCAGATCTGAGGTCTATCTACCAAACCAATAATATAAATTCTGAACAAACCAGAGAATTCTTTCACTGCCTGTTTGGCACCCCAAGATCAGCAGCTGATGGCTAGGAGGAACTGCCAAACAAACAGCCAGTCAAATTGTCTTTGCAATAGAAGATATTAGCAAAAGAAACCACTACTCTTCAGTAACACAGATTCCTGAAAGAGCCAAGCAAAAATGCTCCCTGATTTAGACTTTGAGATTTCTGATTAAGCACTTTCCACTGTTCTCTGTTCAAACAGTGCCTGGCACAACTGGATCTCATTCACTGAGCCCTCATAGCACAAGAAGCACAATTAATGATGATGACAACTACAAGTACTTGAAGGAAAAGCACTGGCAAAGAGACACATTGGGACTTGTAGAGAAAGTTTTTATCCTGTGGGATTTTTTTCTGTGAACAGATTTTTGCAAAAGGATGCTACAACATGGAACAGAAATGTAATTTTTCTTGCTGTATCAATTCTACTGAAGTTGAATGCCTGAAACAAATCCTCTGGATATTTTGATTAACAAGCTGTATTTATGTAACAGATCTATCAAGTATGGGATACAAAAATGGCATTAATAATCAGTCTCTGCTTCTACTAATACTTTTTTCATGCAGACCTTCTGTTCTGACAAGCCAATCAACAACAACCATAATTTGCAAACCTAAGAGCCTTGAAGCAAATGAGCTAAGAAGAATTGGAAAACATCTTCCAAATTATTATATTTTGAATTACGTGTTAAATACATAGCCTGGTGCAGTCAGAGTTCTAAAGACTCTTTTGTTGGCTATTTGAATGCAAAAAGGCCAGATAATCTATGTAAACAAAATGTTTTCCATTCACAAAATATAATTACTTCAGCCAGCAGGCTTTATTGTAAAGTATCACCTTATGTTCTTCATCTTGTGCAATTTTAGTAACTTACAAGCAGATGAATCTGAAGATGAATGCATTAGAAGCTGTGGTATTTTATTGCAACTCAACTGCCCACTCAAAAATGTGGAATCTGTGATTGTATAGAAAGACAATTCCATAATGAAAATTGGAACATCTAACCATGATAAATAATCATTACAATTGATTAGGCATAGAACATAGAAAAAGAGTTTTGAATAGTTCTAAAACTTGTATTACATGTTACCTACAAAAAACACAGTTAAGAAAAAAACCTATCACGTCAAGGTCATTCTGAAGTTGTCCACAGTTGATTTAATATTGACATATTTCAAATGGTAACTTAATTCTTAAGTTGGAAGAAAGCTACTGCAAGTGACTGTATCAGTTTGTGTCTCACAAAAACAAGTAATTCCAAAGAAAGAAAAACCTTCAACGACAAATGCAGCACAACAGGTCACAAGCTGTTAAATATAGCAGCACCTGTCTTTCAGTACATATAAAACTGACTTTGCTGAAAATGTTTTTAATCATTCTTCAGGCAATTTACCTCTCTTACCCACATCTGTTACTCCAGTTTGTAAATCAAATCGTTGTGTCATCATATTAATTAAGTTTTAAACTTTAGTCTGCATTTGGATCTTAATCAGCTACACTGGAGCTCTTAAATATTTCTCAAATAACTCAAAAAACTTTACTTGAAAAGCTCTATAAGAACTAAAAGAAAAAGATGAAAAAATAGATGTAAAGACACTGCCAAAGCATGTCAATAAAACAGTGAGTGCACTTCAGTACAGAAATACTGCATACACTACAGCAACACTGAATTAATATAGAAAATCAATATGACCTTGCACAATAAGCAGCACTGAAGAAATGAATAAGGCAGCAAGTCTTGCAGATTCTCCTGTTCACTGACAGACTGATACACAGACACATCCTTCTCCATAGCCCAGGCAGGAGTTCAAGATACAAGACAAAACCTGTGCAACCATTAGACCAAGTTTGCAAAGTAAGAGAATAAATACAAAGGATCTTTTCCAAGCTAATTCCTTTTTACAAACACCAGCCTATTATAAACTTATAACTGCATACATAAAGGGGAGTCACCAAATGTTTACTTAATAGCAAAATTGACTAATTACATGCTTTGCAAGACTAACAAACTATTCTGGTAGAAGAACAACTGCAGCCTCCCACATTTTGATTTGGTCTCCCAAAAGCAAGGTATCAGAAATGCTGAAGAATGCCATGTGCTTGCATATAGCACAGTACATATCTATGTACAAATTCCGACAAATCTATGTAACAAATTCCAACTCACACTGTTGGTGTGTCGAGTTCCAAGAAGCCACATTTGTTTGTTTGACCAAAGGGATTTGTTTTTGAAATATCCCTTAACGCTTTGGGCAGACAGTTCCTTAAGCACTTAAAAACACTTAAAGAAACCCAAAGTATTAAAATTATTTTTAAAAAATTATAAATAGAACTTTACTGAATAACTGATGCAGTTATTTTAGGCTGTGAACAGACACCTTAGTGCACACCTACATTTGGGAAGATTCCAGTGATACAGCTGCTTCCATTCACAGAAAACAAATATAGATTTACTCTATATGCACAGACCTGTTTTAAATCATCTACAGAAGGTAAATAAACCTGCACATAAATTCTGTCAAAGGAAGTGTAAAGACATGACTCACAGGTGTCACAGAAATACTGCTTACACAGTTTCAAATGGAGAATTAAAAAGCCTTATTTTAAGAGCTGTTTTTTCACCCTCTTCCTATGTCAACATCACCAAAATAGTAAATTATATTGCAGAACTGATTTGGAAGCACAATATGGAAACCTTCACGCTTTAGCAGAAAAATTTAAATCCTAACTTTTGAGAACATCACCTTCTGTGTGACAAACAGTTTATTTAGCATTTTCTTTTCAATATGTGGGCTGAACAGTTTCTACTACAGAATTTACAAAAGATTGCTAAAATAAATAGTTACTCACCATCCCTATCAGTGCAGAAACAAGCCTTTAGAAACTATAAGGATGTTCCAAAACAGGTTTAGTGTAAAAATATGATGATAAAAACACTCCTCTTGGGTTTGTTGTTGCTCTTGTAAGTGCTTTTTATGTAGCTTGTTTTCCACTTCTCAGACTTTAGCATTTGTGTTTTCCAATCTTTTTCTGCTTTAAAGACTAGAACTGAATAGAAGCAAGTTCTAGAAAATTATTTTTTCAGAACAAATCTAAATTCCCTGAAATTTGAACAATCCATCGGAAACTTCAAGTAGCAACTTGAAAGAAACTTCTACTGTTCTTTCTATAGTTCCATGTAAAAATGTTGGCCAGATGCTGATATCAATATGCTAGGGTGGCTCTCAAGTATGTCTCTGCCTAGGCAGAGGCAGAAGTACTCTTTACCTGCCTTTGTAATCTGCCAGATTTCCATCTGTTCTGCACACCTAAGCCACACAAATCCACGAATGATTCAGCTTAGACAAGGCGATGGGGAAGGAACGGGAATCGTGTGCTTTTGTTGAGGAAGTCCGCTTATAACAATGAACTGTTTTCATTATTTTGCCATACAAATGAAAATAGTGCAGAGGGGTAAGCAATCTGGCAACTGGGACTAACAGCAATTGGATTTTAAGTGGTATATGGTAACAACATAAGCTTCCTTTCAATTTATGTACCAATTTACTCACATAAGGGCTCACTTGTAAAATTAGGACTTTTGCCTTTTAGAGGCAGAACAGTAGAGAACAATGTTCTTTGTCCATATTAATGGATTGAACTAATCTTAAGTCAATTATACCAAAAGAGAATTTGGATATCTGTCTGACAAAACTTTTAGAAGTGTGAAATAACTGAAGCTACATTACTGACTGCTGGTAACTAGAAACCTGCTTGTATCACACAGGAGAAACGAGTCCAATTTTCAGTACACAGCATTACAAGACAAGAGTGCTTGCTGAGTATAAAGTAGGTTTTTGCAAGAAACATGCAACTTGATTGCTTCCTTCAGTTAAAGTTGTTCTGAGTATTCCTATTTTCATCAATTGCCAATATTCCCCCTCCAAAATTCCAGGTGAAATAGTTATACCGATTTATGCATCATGAAAAGAATACAATGTACTCTTGCTATTCACAGTAACAACTGTGCAAAAAACCAAGATCCTGGTTCAGAAATTTGGTCAATTTTAACCAACCCTGGCCACTCAAAAGTGATGCATCTAGTATAACTTTACATTCCTTTAATATTCAAGAAATACACATCGACTACAATGAACTGGCCCATTGAAATTCATAAAATACCTCTGATACATTATCTTTACCTACATATATATGTACATAAAATGAAAGAGGCGTTTTTGAAACGTAGAATAAGCTATTTCCCATGTGGTCTAGGTGTTTCTGTTCACTACACAAGGATGCACACAGTTATGTTAAACTAGGTGCTTCAATAACATAATTAAATACCCAAAATTATTTAGGCTGCAGTCCTAATAAAACAGTCCAATAATAGGATTTCACAGTATCACTAACAACACTATAAAAGTTGTTTACCAACAGTTGTACAAACCTCATCTGCTTTCCTTTGTGACTAAAACTGGAACGCTCCTAGAGAGTTTTGCAATACTTATACACAACACTTTCACACAGTGTGTAAAAAGTTTTACACACTTTTACATTCCCTATTAATTGCATAGGAAAGCTCAAAAAATAGACAAGTTCTATTGCATTTTATAAGAGCACCAACTTATCTAATTTCTACCAAAATCACCTCAACTAAATCCTCTTGGTCTTCCTGAGAGCTTCCCATAAGCATTTCATAAGGTGCTTCCCCTCATGGCCTGTTTCCATTTGTGTGTTCCCCTCCAATGCTACTGTACCAACACAAATTTCTTTCCAAGTACCTTTCAAGTGTCACCATCTAATAAAGGAGACACTAGGAGAGCCTGTTTTACTTGCCTATGTAAAAGCTTAGAGAGTTTTAAACAACCTTTGAAGAACCACATAACACCATTCTTCCTGCCCTTTGACAGTCAGACACACTTGAATGCATCTTGGGATGAAATAGTAACAGCAGGCTCACCTGGATATCAATTAGCCATCGGTGTGAGGCTGGAAGAACATCTACCAGCCCTGTGACAGAATCACACCAATGCCTTTAACCATATTTCAGGTGATCATTGTCATGCCACTCAGGTATGTGGGAACAACTATTTAATTGATATTGTCTTCAACAAGCAGGAAGAAAAAATGGTAGAGCATATCTTACGCAGGTACAAAAAAGGGGCTACAAGATAAAGTTTGTTTTTAAAATTCAGGATTTATAGCAATATGTGTTTTTGCAAGCCACTGCTAGTAGCTGGTCAGAGTGCAGCAATTCATTACAAAGAACAGAAAGATAAACATGCTCTTCCGCTGTTTCTCCACTGTGCCAGGCAAAATAATTTCATTTCATAGCATTTTTGGTTTCAGCTCCTGTCAAGGTTCATGTGAATCTTCTTTATGTACTGTGAACCAAGGATAACCTCATTTAACTGAGCTCCATGAGCTACTGGGAGAAGCTGATCAAAGCTGATTGCTGGACATAATTTAAGATAATCAATCATCTAGGCCATTTTGGCAGATCAGGCTGTCACCAAGTGCATGACTAAGACACACAGATTTACTTCTTCGTAAATTATCTTATTCCTACAATATATCACTTGACTGTTTAAAGTAAGCAGCAGAAAATTATTTTTAGAATTTTTCTTAAGAATGTAATAAATACTTCTCTTCCATATTTGGGGCTTTTTCCAACATGTAACTGCTGTATCATAAAAATGAAAACACCTCACATAATTACAACGTTCCAGTCATTACTTTACTTGAAATGGAAAAATGCCAGATATTAGAATTATTTTAAAAGAAAATAAACTCCTGTCCCTCATCTTTGATATCTTATCCTTTCTACCTACATAACGGTTAGTATTCTTCCAAAAATTAAAGAATTTGGAAGTTTCCTCTTTAAGTTAGTACTACTAAAATATGGTCATTTCATTATGGTAATTTTAGCTGGTATTGTTACCATCAGTGATTAACAGGGTAAGATAAAGTACAACTGCTTATTCACTCAAAGGCAGAGAATAAAATATGTTCATTTTAACTTGAGCTCATACAGATTTGAGGATATGAGCACACACCTCTTTAATACTTCCATTGCAGAGACCCTTGGAGATTGCATTCATGAAAGAGTAAGATAAAATATTGAAAAGACCCTACCTTCACCTGATGATCCTGAAAGGTCTATGATGACATACACTCTCCCTTCTGGCTCCAAGTCAATCTGTAATCAAGAAGAGAAAAAGAAAAAAAAAGAAAAAAATCAAACTTAGAATGGCTCCCAAAGCAATTGGCTGCACATGCAGGAAACAAGAAGTTTCCAAACCTCACAAAGTCAAGGTGTAGGCAGGACACAGTCTCTACCAATAGAGCCTCCTTTTCAAAGAGGTGTTGAGAACCCTGCACCTTCACTTTAAATGTGAATTGAAAATTAAGTGTGCACACTTGGAAAGTTTGAGCCAAGTGAATCTTACATTTCAAATATTTGATGTACTGTTCTGACATATATCTGCACCACTATTTTCAAGAAAGTCAAGAAGCGTCACAATTAAGCAACTTTTAAACTGTAATTTATACTGAGCCCAGATATGCAAATGTGGAAAACAACAGTGTGACAGCAAGACAGATCAGCTCTGGTTGCAGATCGGGGGAAATGAACACACACAGCTCATACAGCCGGTTAACACGTGTTTATAATACTCCTTTTGTGTCCCCACTGGGAGAAGGAAATACATGCTTTATGCTCTCTTTCTGAAACACAACATTTGTTTATTTCTGCACCATTCTGGTGGATTTTAAGGAGTCTTTACCCATGTGGAGATCACTGTCACTCAGCATGAAATACAGGTGCTCGGTATCAAGCTGCTGTATTTCCAAGATTTCACAGGCTATGAGAATAAGCTTCGGTAAGTTTAGGCATCACAGTGAAGAGCTTATTACAGATCTCCCTGTATTTCACCACAAGTTTCATCAGCAAATCTAAATGTTGCTGGATTTGGGTATCTTTATAGTATACCAAAAATTAAAAACTAGTAGACAAAAAATTAAAAACTTTTTTTGTTGCCACATATCTCTCAAAAAGTACTGTCCATCAGCCCGTGGCTGGGGATGGGGCAGGTCAGGGCCAGACAGGGCAGGGATGTGAGCTCTGCTGTCACAGCAGGAACCCCAGGACCTGCCCAACGCTTCTGCTGCTCTGAGGCACCCACACACAGAGGTTGTGGCTGGGAACAGGCGCTGTCCCCTCCTTGCTCACTGCAGCCTCCACTCCCATAGCAGGGGAAGGTGGCCTTGCCTCCCCCTGCCAGCAAATGACAGCGAGCTAGCCCTCTGCTGTCACAAGGGACATCAGGGTACAGCAGGAGATCACCAACTCACACCAATAACTTAGGAGACCAGCCTGTTGGTCTCCACAAATTAGCGAGTAAATAAGGGGACACCAGAACACCCTGGCCGTGCCAGGCTTTGCCAGCCTACATTCCATGGGCAGCCCCATGGGGCCACCAGGTTTGGTTTTGTCACCATGTTTCTCTCACCACCTGAGAGGAATTTACAGGAGAGGATTTCCCTCTCTCTTTCAGGACATGGTTGCTGAGTGCATCAGGATGATGCAAGCTCCTCCCTCCACTGACCACTGTCCTTCAAGAGAGGGCTGGGAGAAGAGCTCACAGGTCCTGCCGATGTCATCGGACCAACAGATCAAGAAAATGATCCCAGCAGCTGTATTGTAAATAGACCAGGCAGGAAATAATGTGAGCATCTGTTTTTTTTTATAAATAATAGTGTTGAATTTCCAAAAAAGACATTTTTAACAATTGCTGAATTGGCAGCATGAGTTTTGTGAGGGAATTTTTTGGGGGCTTTTGGCTTTTTGTGTTTTGTTTTAAATAAAGCTGCTGATCTTGAAATACTGCTCCTCTCCCTTTGCCATTTTTAAATAAGAAAAATGTTAGAAGATCAGAAGCACAGGTGCATGAATAGACTTTGATGTCTATGCTGAGGGAGGCTTTTGAAAAACTGCTATAGCACTCAACAGATGGCTGTATTAAAGACAGACATGTCTGATGCTCTGTTTGTTTCAGCACTATACACTGTTTGATTAAGCTTTCAGTAAAATACTTTATGCAGTTCAAATCCCAGTGTGCACACACACATATAAGCCCCTAGCAGAAGAATCAGGCATCCGGACAAGTTACTGACCACCATCACAAAATCTCTGTTCTGCCCCTTTAATTACAAACAGCATTGGAAGCAACTCAGGAAAAAGACTGGAGGCCTGAAACCAAGTTTCCATTACCCAGCAAGTGGACTGTTTCAATTTACATTTTATTAGAAATGATGCTTAGTGATTTTGAATTGGAAATTTTGCTGATGCTCTAAGAAAAATGAACTATTTATAAAAGGAAGTCTCTGTTACAAAGGAAGCATGTTTCAGTCTTCATATGTTCTAATGCCAGTAAGAATGGATATATTCTTATTTTTAGATTTATGAAATACCCACATTTCATATCAGTGAGTACTTGCACTGACAGTCTTACCATCATATGACTTAATACTTTTGCCAGAAGGCGCCAGCAGCTCAGCTGACCCTACATATGAACACCCCAACAAAAGCAGAACCCCTAGACTGATTATCTGTCTACCCCTGTCTACTGATTATCTATGAACCCCTTCTTTTCTTCTCAGGTCTTTCATGTATCAAGCCAACCAGAGGGAAAAAAGGGACCAATTCAATCTTAATTATTCATTAAAAATGTCTAATTAAATGCCTACAAACACAGTGGCATAACACCTCCAAAATAGACTACTAGAATGTGCATGCTTTTTCTTTTCTATCTGTGCATTAAGCTATGCGTAGATTCTGCAATGCAATTTTATACATAAGTAACAAAAGATGCATACAGCAAAATCTAAAGTTCCCCTGCATTTTTCACCAAATGCCATGAAAGTTGTCACATGCGAAATACCCTTAGACATATGTAACCAGAAACAGAATGACTGGCCAAATTCAGCTGAATAGAACAGGCATCCTTGAATGCAATGGAAATAGTTTGATCACAGCAATTCTGATTCTGACCCTTCTCTTTGACTAAAAATACCTCTCTCTGAAAGTAGCCTGGCTTTTATATGTGCAGAGAGAACTTATGAGGAGACATCTACAAAAGGCATTACTGTTCAAAAGGAAACAGGAACAAGGCAAGATGCAAACTAGGGATGGGACAGAGGAGTTGATACAAGAGCAGCTTTTCTGTAAGTGAGACACATTGCAAAATATGTGCCTTGCACAAATACATCACATTTGCCACATGCAGCAAAAGATGCGACAACTATCACTGAGCAAAATCTTGGATCACCAAAACATTTTATCCTGTTACTAACCCATGATATTGCTGTGACTTTTGCTGAAATACAGTTTTAGCATGTGCAAGTAACATTAATTAAAAAGGTAATTTAAGCAACTTCTATATTGATCAAGTAACAACATGTGGCAGACTGAGATGAGTGCAATCATCGCTGGAAAGCAGCACAGATAATGAAAAACTCCAGGCCTGAATAAAACCTATTAGTAGCCTGTTTCAGAGAACAAAAGGCAACCATCCATAAAACCAGACATACTTGCAGAGCAAAAAACCCATGTTGAAACCAAGGCCAAGCTTCAGCATACTGAAAGCATTTATACAGTTTCACAGTCATTAATGGATTTTATTTTCAACACCCTTCTGAGACAGTTCCCCATATGCAAAATGGGATACTCCCAAAGGCACAGGCTAGACTAAATGACTTTCTGGCAAGTCATACAAGAAGCCTATGGTTAAACAAGAACTAAACTCTGGTCTCTGGAGGCCCAGACTGCCCATTGAACCATTCCTCCTATTCCTTCACTTTATCAAGCAATACACATCCTGTCTTCCAGCAGTATCAAAAATTACCAAGAACTCTTTTTTTCACCCTCTTTTTTTAGACAGCTTTAATGGGTACATATCTAAGATGAAATTTCTTTTCTTTTTCATTCAAATAATACTCACCAGTAAAAACAATACCAAACAAAATATGCTGAAATATTTCTCTGCAGCATTTTCAATGGATCATAATTCCTAGGTAACCAGGAGCAATGCAAAATTTAATCAAACTATGCATAAGATTGTGAAAATGGTCCAGCTTTTCCTCAAGGTTTGTTTTTCACAAGTTTTTAACTCTTAAGTGTTCTGAAAAGCTGAGCCCTAAACTCAGCCAGAAGTTCACCATTTTCCTCCTCTCAGATAGTAAGACATTATTTCCCACCCCTAAAAATATAAAACTTGGAGAGAATTCTCTTAGACCAAGATTTTCTAAGGAAACCAAACATTCTCTCTAATCTTAAAAGGATGAGGAAGATTAGAATATGCTATGGAAATGCTTGTGTTGCATTGATGCATCATATTTGAATATGAATAAGATTTTATGTAAAGCCTGAATAATTCAGCATTTGGGGGAGTTCTTTCCCTTTCACCTGACAGCATCAGCACAGATTTTGCATGCTCTATGGCACAAGCTGAGACCTGTTGTAAGCCAACAACAAACCACTGTCTTCAGTGGCTTAGTGCCCACTGCTATAGGGTTTCCTTTGATCACAGAGTCCATCAGCCACCTATGTTCCAACAAAAGGACATCACCTGAGATTCAGTGCACTGCACTCATTTAAGAGCCAACTTGTCTCAAGAGAAATTTAAAAACAGTCATTGACATAAATCCAGATCTGAAATAAAATGAGTGGATGAATGCATTTTTCATGACTGAAATTCCTAAAAGCAGAATGGTTGAGTAAGTTTTACTCTGATCTTGCTTAGCTAGACAGTATATGAAACACAGCAAAATCCCTTCAAACCTAAAACTATTGAGGATTTTGGCAACAGTATAAACATAAATGGACTGTGTAAGCCACAGAAACAGAAAGAATTAAATCATAAAACCTGCTTTGCACCTCTTCTTGTGATGTTCTAGGATTATCTGATATTTGGGTAGCTTAAAGCATAAAATTCCAAGCATGTGATCTGTCACTACATATGGTTATTTGATTCATGTGAGACCTGGAAAGTCAGTATGGTTTAACCCTTCCTGAGTGTAGCATAACAGTTTCTTGTTGAACACAGAACTTCTCTGAGAGAAGGAGAGAAGAGATTGTGCTTAAAGTGCTGATGGCTGCAAAGGCTGAAGGGGGATGGTTCCTTTGTCTGCTGTTTTTAGAGGTATTTATCAATTTTGGTAAATATTATTCCCATGAAAATGCATACCAAAGTCAGAACAGTTATAATCTAATAGAAAACAACTGGAAAGTCTGTGCTGGTCTTTTGTTCTTTAGCCACAAGACTTTTGTGCTTCAATTTAAACAGCTAATAGAGTACCTATTATAACTTATTTAATAGAAAATAAAACATTAACAGTGATACTTTTCAATATAGCCGAAATGACTGCAGCCCAAGTAATTTAAAAACTTTCAAACCCTCAATGATTATTGGAACAGAAGCAAACTGTTGACCAAAGGAACAGCCAAATGTATGATTAAACTTGCAAACTTGCCCCAGCATTTACACCTGAATGCCTGTCAAGCTCGTCTGAAATGAACAGGTTTGCAATAAGCTCCATGAGGTCAGCAAAATAGCTGAGCAAATGTTATTAATAGTATCTAAAAATTAAGAAGTTTACATATTACATCATTAATTACATGAGTAAATCTGACTTTCAAAAGAAATTACCCAGAAAACATTCTGGAGAAAACTTCCTTAGAATCTCCATTTACCTCCACAATGTTCTTCACCCCACCAGCTTCTTGATCTTCTGGCAAAGGCAGCAGGAAAATTTGGAGTCAGTGCACTGCTACAATGTTCTCAAATCTGCCTTTCATTATGAACATTACATATTTGATTATCATAATTAGAGAGAAACGTAACACAGCTTGACGCATTGTAATTGACCACAATGATATACATAAAGGTTCAGAAATTTAGGCCACAGGGGATTCTATCAATTATTTACTCATACTGAAAAGTCAACAAAAAAAACTTCAAACATCTTGCATGACCTACAGAAAACATCAAACACTTTCCAGTGCCAGACACATGCACTGACATAATACAGAACAGCAGCAGCCAGGGAGAAACAAGATTGAGCTGAAATAACCCACAGTATTCAGAAACCAACTCTAAAACAAGAATCCTTCCATTACTTAATAAAGCATATACTGATGCTCAGTTGTGGTGTCCTGAATCACACGTGATATGACCTTGGTCTTCCATGACCTGTTGTGCCTAAGGCCTCCCACACACCAAAGAAGGAACATTTTTGAATGCACAGTGATGCATGCACATGTGTTTGAGCACAAGCACATCTGCACTTTCAGAAGTAACATATTCATTTTTATGTATTAGAAGGACCAACAACTCTTACGGACCACTGTGCTGAGCCTAGGGTGTTCAGGGCTTATTTTCTTGTAGAATCCAGAAAGTTAACCTGGACAACTGGCTCTATTTACATGTAACAGAGCAGTACAAACAACTGCACAGGCATCGAGCAGCACGACCACAGAAGGGTCACTGCATGGAACTAATTTTCTGTCTCCATGACCTCAAGGAAGAGATTATCTTTACTTCTTTGAAAGCTTCAGAAAGTGGAGAATATGTACAAGGTATTACCTATTATTACAGTATTTAAGAGTTATATGGCAAACTGGTTTCTCAACACCTACAATCACAATTCATGACAAAGGGAAATAAATCAATGAGAGAGAAATCTCTTCATGAGCAGAAAAATAAGTCAATGACCTTAAGAGATAAGGCTGCCTAGACTAACCACTCCAGGCATTCTGTGTGTGAACAGGTCAATGGAAACTCACTATCGTGAGTGTTCCAGACAAGTGTATGCTATTTGTTGGTTTATTTAACCCAGTATAGTTATTCTGATGATGTAAATGCTTTTCATTATTAAGCCTTATGAAGACAAGGGAATAAGCCGAAGTTATGTAGTATTTTTTCACTGTACTAAAATTGTATCTACACTAGAAATGGAGTTGGCATTATTTCAGCAATGATAATGAAGAAAAAATACAAAGAAACTACACAAGCCCAGAGACAATGGGAAGTACAATGTATAAGAGCTCGGTTAGACTGAGAAACACCCAACTAGACTTTTTGAGTGAACAGACAGCAAAACCACCTACTGAACAAAAGCCTACATAAAGCCATTATCTTGAAACATCTGCTACATGCATTTCAAGAAAGAAAAGAAACTCTTCAGAGCAAAAACATTTTCCCAAACAGATGGTTATTTGATTTAAGAATAAGGGAATTGCATTTTGTGGTAAGATCTGACCTGTAATTTCATCACAACGCTTTTCAAAATGTATTTCTTAATGCACTAGTGCAGTGGCACTCTCCAAACCACAGTGAAATAATTAACTGTCACAAAATATTTAAGACATGTTTGTTGTCTTGGCTTACAAGCATTTTTAAAAGTCATGGTACAGAACTGCAACCAGAAGGGAAGTTACCTTACACCCAGCAATAAAACCCTGAGCAGGGAGTCAGGGCTGCTAGCACATAGTGATTAGCCAACTACTACATGTTAAAAACTGATAAAGGCTATCAAATTATCTTACCACAGTACAATTTCAGACAACCACTTGCTCATATGCCAAAGCCAAACTCATAGGTGGTACATTTGTTCAGTCTCAGGAAGCACCTAAAAATGACGATATTTGGAGTTTCTCCTAAATTACAATAATATTTCCTCTGAGTAGACAACTTTTCAATGCTTTGCACCACCATAATGAAATATGTGTCTGTATAAAAGTAAGTACATGGATTGACTGGTAGTTTTTCCTGGCCACATAAAACCATTTTGGTGGACTGCATACTTTTTTCCTTAATTCCTTAAGTAATTCCCCTATTTACTTACATCCTTAGAGCAAGAATTCCCGCCTGAAGAGTTACAGACTAAGATACAAAAGCAACACTACCTATTTCCCATAGAAATGTATTTCTTCTCTTTATTGTCAAAACACTCCTTTCTTGCACTCTCCTCCTGCTACGTATATTCTGGGAACTCAAGGTAGTACACAGTAGGCAATATCCACATAGCATTTCTGTATGAAGAATAAAGGAAATAACTGCTGATTTTTAGATTTCAAATCAGAGAAATTAACTGCTGGAATATTCAAGACTTTGGTGTAACATATTAATTTTTTGTGTATTAGGTATAAATTAAAATTCTTCCTAAACAAGGTAAAATCCAAAGACACGATATAACTAAGTCCTAGGAAATGGTGATATTAGATGATGTTAAGTTGATGTTCAGCTTTCTCCTGTCATTCCTATTCTAGTTCTCTGTAAGATAAAAACCCAAAAGGCAAACCAAAATCAAACAAAAAATCCCCCAACACCATCCAAAAAATACAAACAAACACCAAAAAACCCCACTACAACCAAAAAAACCCCCAAAACCCACAAAAAAAGGACAACTCTGCAACTTGCCTATGAATCAACTGTATTTCAAAACAAAGGTCAAGAACATCTATGACATCTGGTTTGAGTAAAGCTTTCATCTGCCTTAGAGCAAAGATCTTCCCAGATATTAGAAAATAAATAAGCCTTATATGAAACCTGAGCCCAAACTAGGCAGACTCTTCAGTATAGTCTCAGACCCTTTCCATAAGAGGTTCACACTTCCAGTCTCTCAAACACTACTGTGCAATACCTATGAGGAACTTTTGAGAGAAGTACAACTGGACTTACAGTCTTCAAATGAGCCAAGAATGCAGCAGAGAATTGAATCCACTTCAGTTCAGCTCTAGCTCAGGCTCATTTGTAAGTAGAGCTGTGCTGGCTTTGTTTCAGCAAGCAACAAAATCCACATCTAGGTTTTGTTTCAATTAAAACCCCCCCAACATTAAAACCACCACTACTGTTTATGGGTGTGAATTCAGTTCAGCTCTCCGGGAAGAAAGGTGAAAGGCCTTTCTCATCTGGAAGGCAAGCACATTAAATGTACTCTCCATTTGCATTCACAACAGACATTAATCCTCCATTAGGAAGTAAACAGCTTAAATCAATATGCTGCAAATGGACAAACTGTACTTCAATGACACTTGCTGGAACTTTTAAAGTAGCTTGTTGATGTGCAACACCAGCATCAGCTGCAAGCCAGAGTGCATTAGCAGAGAAAAATAAAACTGATGGGTAAATTTTTACTCTTCTCTCCTGCCAATTTGATTTAGATATGAATGAAATTCCCTCTCCCCACAACCCTCAACTAAAGTGGCTAAAACTATAAAATATGCTATTAGGATATCCCTAGCGGTATACCCAGAGGTGCCTTTGATCTCAGAAACTGCCTATGAATGACTAAGTCCTTTCCCTCAAGTTTCCAGAAAACAAACAATGTCTTTAAAAAAAAAAAAAACAACACAAAAAAACCACCAGAAAAACCTCTAGAAGCTACAAAGACTTTCCTGAAAATTCCCCAGTACCCAAGCTGCTCCTCTACCTGTGCAAAATTGGACTTTTAACACAACCAAATCCCTGACCTCCTTTGTGTTTACCTTAGTGTACCTTTCATGAAATTTGGCTGGTAATCAGCTTGTCAGCACTGTGTCACCACACGCAGTGATTGACTTGAGTTTTTGTTTCAAGTCTCACCTCGACACCCAAAGCCAAAGAAGAAGGTCACAGGGCTGGACTCTTTGACCTACCCAGATGGTCAAACTGCCTCGAGGCAGTGCCAAAGAGGAACAGCTCCATGGACTACCACTAGGCAAGAAACAAAGAACACTGCTTCAAGAAGGCAGAAATAAAGAAAGTTGCAGAAATAAAGTAATGCAGGGTTTGAAACATCTTCAATTAAAAACCACACGTGAATGAGAAGAATAAAGGATATAGGGAAAGAGACACTGGAACATGCAGAGACAAAAATTATATATACAGCTCAGAAGTGGCATGAAGCTGTCACAAGGAAACAAAAGGAAGTAAAATAATATTTCAAGAACAAAGCTAAAGCTAAAATTACTCTAAAAACTATTAGAATAGTTTTCTTTTGGAAATATTAACCTCTTTTAACCTCCTTCTTAAATATGAGAATGCTTTTCATTACAATCTCAGCTGTCCTGCTATATCAGAAGACATAGCTTTATCCCAAACATAAGGAATAAGCTTTTAAAAAGTAATAAAGTAGTTTAAAACAGTTTTTAGATCAACACCAAAACCATGCTGACTTACTTAAAAGGTTTTATTATTCATCTAGGGAGTTGAAAGCTTGTCATTTGTTAACATAAGATCTCTGTTCATTTATCCTTGCAATTGATAATTTTAGTAACTTAAATGCAATTCGAAAAAATGCATGTCCTACTTTCCTGTTCAAGTTCACTACAGATACATCTCTATTTTCAAGGAAAGAAATTGAAAAGCAAAAAGAGAATTAGATCCTTATAGGATATAGATATAGAATTATCTAAATTTGGGTTAGAAAGGAGAAGAGATTGCAAAAATATCATGAAAATATTTGTTTCCCAGTTACAAAAAACTTCCTCTACCAAACAAAAATGAAAGCACAAATACACAAGCTTCAAAAATTACAAATCAATGTTCTTCTGCTAAGTTATGAAGACAGAAGAAAAAAGTATGTTCTACACAAATATTCTTCATGTCCTTTCACATCTGTATCTGTAACTTGAGTTTCTTTACAACAAACACTGACATTATAATAAACAAACACTGCATGATAAACAAACCACAATAGTTATACAGAATTGGCATCAAGTACTTAAACAAAAGCACCCTTTCGGGAAATATCTCGCCTACTTACAGCATGCCAAGAATTGCATTGATTCAGAGACTTTAGTCAAGTTAAGTTTTAAAGAAATTTGAAAGCAGAAAACAGAAGAAAATAAAATACAAACTTCTTGCAAAACTATCTTTGCCTTTTTTTAATATCTTCCTAAATACTTGTTCAGCTTAGAATGAAAGCCTTCATTTTGCCCTTACACTCTGTGGCACACACAAGTGCAAGCAGGATTATAAATTCGTCCTTTGCTATACTGAGCACACGCAGGAGCCCCAGGGCAGGTTCAAGTAAGAATGTCTGAAACAGTGTGGGAACTGGATGAACTTCTCAAGTCTCAGTTCATTATCTACACAGAAAGATCATTCCTGTTTTCTAAGGGAAAAGGCGATTTCTAGTGTCTTGTAATAATAAGACACTAGAAAAAATAAGCATTTTGCCAGTAAATGTGGCAGTTTCAAACACAAAAAGTGAGATTGATATTAGATATGTTCAATCCTGCAATCTCTCCCAAAAGCGTAAGTTCAAGAATAGCACCAAAATATTTAAGTTTCTTGAAGAACTACCCAGATTTGGTAAAAAATGCCGCAAAAATTGGAAAAAATGTAACCCCCAATGCTATCTTATGAGCCTTTCTAAAAAAAATTGCCAGAGGAACTAAAAAATTTATTTCTATAAGAAAACATCACTAAGACATTCTCTATTTAGTTCTACTTCTTCCCGTGTTTAGGAAGTATCACGATAAGATCTTTACATACCATTTAGTAATGCTGAGGGATTTTTTCCAACATAGTTTCTGTTCTCTGATATTTTATACTGTTTAATCATCAGATTAGAAAGATTAATGAAGCTAATTCTGTTAACAAAATGGCTATCCTGAGGACTACAATTATCTGTGATTCACTTGGACTTCCTCTGCAGCTTTAGCCATAACAAACCCAGAGCTACTCCAAGACTCCTCGGATGTCAGCTACAAAACACTTGGTTAAAAGAACAGCTAAACTAAAAACTGATATAGTTCGCTCTACCCATGTTTAAATGCAAAAGAAACCAAAAACAAGTAAAATAAAATTTAGTAGCTTTATATACCTTTATGCATGCTGCCAGGTAACCTATATTGCATGAAACAGACCAGAATGCAACATCTTGAATACAGAGATTACAGAAAAGGAAATGCAAAAATAGCCACTACTATTATTATGGTTCCTGAAAAGTTAGGCTGCACAGTCCACCAGCCAGAAGTGGCACACCGGGAATAGAGATATCGTCAAAACTCCCTATGAAAAAAACATGTTCCTGTGCATGTGGCATTAAGTGGCATTTTTCTTTAGCATTTGTTTTCATTTACTGCAGTGCTTTAAACAGGATTACATGTGGAGTTCTCACATGCTAGATATGAATTTGACATGAAAGACGCTTGCTAAGCCTTTTTAAAATCTCACTCTTTCAGATATCCAGAAAGTTTTCCAGTATTTCCTGGACATAGGGGGGGGGAAAAAAAAAACATCAGCCTTGAGACTTGGTCTTTCTCGTATTGTATTGTAGGGATTTGGATGTTCCTCTCTTAGTCTATGAGGAAATAGGAAGCACAGAGTCATTTAGGGTTTTGTTCTAAAAAAAAAATTGATTATAATTCAAACCCTTCAAGCTCATTTGGGGGGTGGGTTGGGTTTCTTTATTTTTTTCAGTTTTGTTGGTTTTTTGGTTTTTTTTGGGGGGGGGGTTTTTGGGGTTTTTTGTTTGTTGTTTTGGTTGGTTTTTTTGTTTTGTATTTTTGTTTTTGGTTATGAATACAAGAGCATTCACTACTCAGGTTGGAGTAATTTCTTTGCAAGAGCTCAGGTTAGATTTCATACAGACCGATAGAATTCCTGGAACCTGGCTCAGGGTAGCTGAATAATTCTTGTTCATTTAGCTCTTAAAATTTAGCTCCAAATGCATAAGAACCATCCAGTTCTGCTAATGGAAGGCACAGCATGCTGCCCACTTACTCTTGTATTGAACCAAGTAAGTAGAGCAAGGCTAACACCTATCTTCCAAGAAAGGCTTTCAGTCTTTTCTGAAAATGTCTAGGGATGGAGTATCTGCTACATCCTTTGCTAACTGGTTTCATCAGTTTATCACGGAAGAAAATGTGTGCTATGCTGCCCATTTTAATCTGTCTAGATAGCCCTCAGTTCTTGTTTCACCCTTTTGAGATTAAAAAGCTCCTTATTTTTTAATGGTACTTCACATACCCAAATTAAGTAACCTCCCATTGTTCTTTTTATTTAAAGCAAACCAGTGAGCTCAGAGTCTCTCCCTGTAAAGAATTTTCTCCTGCATGTGAATGCTTTCAGAAATCCTACTGTGAGCTCTGCTATTGACTTGCTGGGTCACCCTGGGCAACAAACATCATTCACCCTCCATGTGCCTATTTCACCTTCTATTATTAGGCTTATTTAGAGTACAAATTCTAAAAAGTTCAGGCTCTCTTGAACAAATTTGTGCAATTAGGCACTCATGTTTTTACTGTTATGCACACTGGAGTTTGCAGGTTCTAAGCACGCTGCCATATGAACAACCTGAGCTGCTAAACCCACTAGGAAAAATCAACCATTAGTGCAGCCCATTGATAGCCCTGCACATAAACCTGCTTTGGTGCACCTATCTCTTCCCACAAAGCATGGAACCTTATCACCTGACTTGCAAAAAAATTTCCATTTGGGATTTACAGCATGAGGCTTAGCAATTCTAATTCCACAGAGAGGGCAGAGAAAGGTCTTGCAGCAGGTCTAGCTGGCCTTCAGCACACTTTTTTCCTCAATTTCCAACCAGTTCTTAAAACGTCGACCTCCCATAATCCTCCCGTGTGCAGCCTACAGAAGAAGGAGGAATAATTTCACACCTGGGGGAAGTGTCATGAAAAATCTGTCAGCTGTAAGAAGGGTGGAGGCAGGCAGGACAGGCTTCCTCAGGAATGTAGCTTAAAGTTTTGGATACTCTTGTTCCTCATTCCTCCACAACTGGCCTACAATTTTCATAAGGATTAACCCACACAGCTTGCAGAAGTCTCTACCTTGGACAACCCTATCACCAAAACTAAGTTGTATCCAGGTTCGTCTCAAAACTCTCAAAGCATGCCTATCTGAAGAAAACTCAACAAGTGATCTGAAATGGGAACTACATATTTAGATTTTCTAAAAAAGTATAGAAACAGTTCCCAAAGATTTGCTTGACAACAGGGACAGTCCCTTTACTCCAGAGACTTCAAGGACAGAAGAGGCAGGAAAGTTACCCCTGTACTGGGGAAGAAAGTTTTTGCGGGAGTTTGGGAGGGCAGTGGCTGTTTGGTTTTGAGTGTTTCTGTTTCGCCTCCCTTCCCTGGTTTTTTAGTGCCATATTTCCTTTCTAGTATTTGAGATGAAAATGATCAATGCATAAATAGGACCTTGCTTACCATCTGGAACCCTCCTTTAAGTAAGGCTCTTTTGGGGAATCCAATAGATGTTCATGGTGTCTATGTATTATTCCAGAGTAAGAGATTTGGACTGTTTCCATTCCTTATTCCCTGACCCTGTCCAATCTGTTGCTCATGGCTCTGTCAAGTATGTTACATTTTAACTTCTCCCAGGAATTTACACAGTTTCTCTTCTGAATTGTTTCAGATTTTGTTCTCTGTGAAGCAGCCAACTTTAAAAGTGCCTTCAGTTTATCTCATTTCCAAACCACTCCTCCATCAAGGAAAAGGCTTCCTCTCTAAAAATTCAATGTACATATATACATTTATGCAGGGTAATAAAGTTGCTAACGATTGAATTTAGAGATGCAGCAGGATCCAGCAATGATGAAAGGATGACAGTGTTAGCATTCTCAGAATCTGGCTCAAATAGTACTTGGTATTCAGCCATGAAGATGTGACTAATTCTCAGGAATCTGGTCATTTTTTTTATACTGTCCTCAGAAAAAAATAAAAATGAGTGATTATGCAACTTTGGAATTGTGTTCAGAACACAAGCAGTTTAGCAGCATTTTCTGTAACACCTGAGGAATTCCGGGGAAAAAATGCAAACGTTGTTTTACTGTTAAAATTTAAGACCATTGGTTAATCAAATTTTTATTTTTTACACTGTGAAAGCCTAATAAAAATTAGGTTCAATCTGAACCATGACCTGTTGTCACTTTCATCTTGCATCATTTCAAAATATATTTTTTTTTTAATCCATGAACAGTCACAACAGCAAAACCTGAAATATTATCAGGTATTTTAGAAATAATTTAATGGCAGTTTTTTCACTTCAGGACAAAGGTGAACACTGAATTCTGGCATCAAGGAGAGCTGCCACTCATTCCTGAGACAGCCAGGATCCTACAGGCATCCAAATGACATCTCTAAAACAGGCCAATTGTAGAAACTGGCAAATCGTAGAATTTAATTTGCACAAAGGCAGCTTTCCTGACTGCTGCAGTAGATTTACCACAGTGCAAGGGAACTCTCTACTTCACTTTGTTCTCACTGCACGAACAATATCAAAGGAAGGAACTGGACCTCTCTGACTCAAAGTGTAAACTTGAGACTAGACTAGTTTACTTGAATTTATTTTGTTACCATTTAAATGGGATGAGGTTTCCATCCTCCTCTCAAATTCTGTTATAAAATAAGCAGTGAAAACCACAAGCAGCAGCAAACATTAGCATTAAAAACAGAGAGAGACCAAAGCTCTGGCTCCACAGGCACATTGCATGGATCTCACAAGCCTGAACAGGTAATTTCACAAGAAAAAAACAATATTGGAATAAAAGACAATATACAGAAAAACTCAGTTTGCAGCATTTTGAAAACTGACACTTTATCTGTAGAATCATCAGTTCTTAAGGATTTTTTCAGGTACAAAATTAACCAACAATGAATTAATATTTCATCCAGAATTATTTTCATAATGTGTTGCTTTGATTTTATAACCATGAACCAAGGCCCATTTTAAAAACATGATTCTATATTAGTTACATGCTGGAAATTAATTAACAGTTAATTCTGAGAGTTCAAGAAGCAGCAGCTCATTCTGGGACTCACAGTCCAATTAACTTATATTAGAGCAACAACTGCTTCAGATACCTCCTACTCTGACTCTTGAATTCCTACTTCGTGGTAGCTTTTTATAGAAACTTGAGTAGTTATGTGAAAAGGTATTTTTACACCAAAATATTTCAGCAGCTAAACCTAAAATCTATTATATTTAATTACCACTACGCATTTGTTATTTTCTATAAAATTACTGAATATCATGCTTTCTGAGAGCTTTAAATCACTTATTTCTAAACCATGTCGATAACAGTAATTAAAAATGGCAATACAAAACAAACACAAGCATGGCTTCCTAGCCCTATGGCTAAGCAGGCAGAGCACACACCAAACCAAACTGTATGCTTTACTCTCACCCATTTATCCTCCTTGTACTTCCCCTTACTTTGTATGTGAATCAGGATAACCACTGAGTTCACACTGCAAGCATTTCTAAAAACACTTGAGTTCAAGGGCAGTGTAAGAGCTGCTGGGAAAGACCGCACCCTGGAACACTGGCAGTGCTGCCCTCCACACCAAGGTGACCACAAACCTCCATCAGGAAAGGGAAAACTGAAAGCTGCTGAAGCTGTCACTCTGTAGACAGCAGGTCCTTCCAGGGAACTTGGAGATACTTGAAATTGAAAGACTGTTTTGAAGAACACAGCAACAGCAGTGGGCTTACTTGGCTGCAGTCTGGAAGTGATGACTAAATCAATCTTTAGTAATAAAATAACTTAACTTCAAAGATATTTCAAAGATAATGAGCTGTCCTAAACCTACCTAACTACCAAACCTCCTACTGACTGCAGTTTGTATCAGACTGCTGTCAGTGACTGACTCTCTTGCAGATGGCTCTAGCAAACTAAAGTCCAAAAAGCATTCAAATAATGTCTGGGCTCAGTCATCTAAAGGTTTAAAAAAAAAAAAAAAACAAATCTGTCAGACCTCAAGGCTCCATGTGTACTAGAAACATATTTTGGGAGAGACAGAAAAAAAATTAAGCCCTGACACAGTATTTTATTTCTCTCCCCTAAATCATCTCCCTCTCATGATCACTTTTACTAGCATTTCTACAGAAATGTTCCACAAAAAGAGATGCAGCCAATAAAAGCCGAATTAAAGACCAGCTTACTTCACAAAAGGACATTTGGTCTCTGAGAAACCAGACACATAACAGAAAAACCATCCAGTTACAGATCTCAGAGTTACTCTCCTTGAAAATACCTGGCACTACAGATACAGTTATGAACATGCCCTTGCTTTTCTTCTTCCCTATTCCACTATTTGTGGTGCACTGACTCTACCAAGTGTCACTAAATGGATGACATAAAAATAAAGATGTCCATGCAATGGATACTTTCATCCCCCAAGATGATTACAAACCACACACAGCATCTCTGGAAAACAAAGATTACAGGGTAGGTTTCAAAAGAGGAGAACTTGAACAGGAAAGCTGAATGAAGTCTTATTTTAAGCTCAGGAACAAAATCTTTAATATTATTCCAATGCTGCCAAGCTCAGATCTGTCAGGAAAAAAAACACACAATACTTTTCCTTTTAAATTTTATTAGTTTTATCCAACTCAAAAAAGGAAGGTCCCAGCAGACCTCTCTTTGAGCGTGGCATTCCAAACCTAAGGCTTAATCAATTCTTTTACTCCTTCCACAGTTGCATGTATTGTACAAATGCTGAAAATAAAATACCTTGGAGCTAAAAATGAATTGACATACTAATACAAAGTCTGTGAAACAGGTTAAAAGTGAGGATTTCTACTTTCTACTTGAAGAAAGTAAGATACTGAGCAGAGATATAAGCTACGGTTTGTACAAACTACATAACCCCCCTTCAAGTCCACAAATCTCTATCTGAAAAATTAATCCAGTTTTAGATTATAGAAATTAATCCCGATTTAGCTTGTATTTCCTACTTGAAAAACAGTGCACACAAACATGATTTTTTAAAACTCTACCAAGTTAAATAAATATAAATAAAGCTCTCACATAGAATAATCTTCAGAAATAATTTACAATGTGGAAAAACACCGCTATTCTATGGGAGAACAAGGACTGAAGAAGGGGAAAACACTCCAAAGTGCATGTAGAAATAACATCCCACTTTGCTGTTATTTTTAGTTTTGCTCCCTTCTTGGAAATGCTTGAAAATTAAGGATAAAATAACCCTTAACTTCTATGGCTACAAGAAGCAGCTCTGTACACTGAATAGCAAACTTGAACAGAGTGTTACTAGCTCAGTGTTATCTGGGAGCCAAGGTGTGCCCAGAGACCACTGGCAGCATCCAACACCTTCGCTCTTACTGAATAAATGGGGCAAATGAATTGAATTCAGTATTGCTACTGGATATCTCTGCAGCCTGCATGCAGGGCAGAGAGGACTTCTCATGAAGTTCTGTTATTCTCCC
The DNA here is from genome assembly GCA_013397075.1 of Rhabdornis inornatus. Lineage (NCBI taxonomy): Eukaryota > Metazoa > Chordata > Aves > Passeriformes > Rhabdornithidae > Rhabdornis > Rhabdornis inornatus. The sequence goes on along the minus strand of VWZS01001838.1, from coordinate 473,635 downwards.
AACACAAGAGCAAATTTATGGAGGACAGCAGATGAGCAAATGAAAATAAGTAACACAGATAGAAAAAAATACTACCCTCTACAGCTTCAAAGGACACAGGCATATGGAACACCATGCACAAGCCAAGTGCCTATTCCCAATACACAAAATTCCTGAAATGGAGAGATTTGTTTTTCATTCTTGGCAACTTCAGTTGTGGCACATTTTCGCTGTTTGCCATCACACAATTTCTATGCCATCTACCTGATATTTATAAGCTTTGTATTATTTATAAAAGTCGTTCTAAATTTTGGACTCTTGGCACAGGAAACATTACATCATCCATTAAGCCTCTCAGAGTTCAGTCTCGATGTACCTACTAAAAACACACTAGAAACAAATTAAGATGCAAATCTGCTCGAGCCTTATTTGGCAGATTTAGGACTAAAAAGCTGGCACTGCAGCCTCCTTCCCCTTTCCATTCCTTTATTTCTGAGTTTTGGAAAAGCAAAGAATTTTGCATGGCTGTGTTACAAGTCAGAAGACTCCAGGAAGATGTCAAGAATTTCTCTGATGTTATTGTTGAAGAGACTTAAGACTAAGGCACTTGAAAATGAAATAAAATATATAACATGAAGAAATGCTTGCCTCCCCTCAGGAGAAGGCTGTCAAAGAGTCTCCTATTACATGAAAAGAACACTCTGAAAACTTTTATAGAACCAACATTATTTGATTCTTTCTACAGAAAACTCGTTACACTTCCTGGCCTACCAAAATAGAGCCTGGTATACACTGAGTCTTTGATTTATACACCTGGAGCTGAGAATACTCCCTTTACAAGAAGCCTGGTTTCCCCTAGCTTGCATGTTCTTTCTTGATGAATTGCCATGGAATTACCTATTGCTTTTGGGAACACCTGTTATTGTTCCATCTCTCAGAATCACATGCACACCCACTTCTAGTTGCCACATACATGAAAAGTTTTGAAACTCCTCTGTTCAGAGCATGTGTTAGGCAGAAAAAGGAAAGGAAATCTTGCAAATTTTATAATCATGCTTTGTCTTTGATACTGTTATAAGCTATCTACAACAAAGAGAAAGAAAATCCTTTCCAGGACTATCATGGGGAGTAAAAATATGAAAGAGAAAGAGCACTAATTTGGGCACATGGTGATCTCATGGGGTCTTACATCACATTAATTAATCTGAATTTGAGCACAGGTTCAACTGCTGAATTAATTTGTGATGTTTCCACACAAACTGAGTGATTCTGTCTTTCAATGCTACAGTCTCAGGTCAAGCATTAACTTAAAAAAAGTAACAAGAGGTAGACTTTATAAAGAAAAACACTTCATTATAAAGAAATCAAGTTATCTAGTCAACCAAGTTTCTTATATAGTCCACATGCTCCTTTATCACAGACTGACCAAACCCTCTTAACATTATTTTAAAAGTAAGCCAGTACATGAATTGTAATTTTTTCACCTGTAGTACACAGCAACAAATTGTCATTACCAGCTATACAAAATGGTCATCCTAAAAATCTAAAAATTTTTCAAAGAAATTTATGTTGTTGGTAGTAAAAAGAAAAGCAAAGGAGGAATAAAAAAAGCTGCATTATACAAAACCTTTACTCCTACTACCACTGCTCCCCATAAAACACAGATCTTCATGCGAGATTTAAGACTAGCTGAAGAGTCACTGAGGCAGAATATTTGATGAAGACTGTTCCAAACAACAATAGCTGCAAAACACACACAACAGATCACCAGCTAGAAAAGACAAAAACTTCACTTAAGACCCTCACATCCATCAGAAGACAGTACCTAATATGCTACGCATGCAACCCTTCAAATACTAGCATGCTTGGATAAAGAAAATAAAAATATTGTCAGCCATAAGCATTTACCTACCAAGTGATTTATCTACATTTGGACAGCATTTACTTGAAATTAACTGAAGCTAGATTTCCAAAACATAACTTGAGGAATCAAGCACCAAAATCTCCTGGATTATGCCTCCAAATCCTCAACACATCTTTGAAAAAGAATAAATGCAAACCAGCACTGAGTACCTGGGCCAGGAATATTGACCTTGTCATAGGCTGAATCAGGCGTTTACAGTACCAAGTCCAACTCTGCTGCCAACAGCGCTTTCAGCTCAGGAGAGTGGCTCTGGCAAAGACAATGCAGGCTCTCAACAAGACTAATGAATTGTTATTTCTGCAGCAGTAATTCTGAAGGGTGCCTGTGAAAACTCTGAGCCCATCCAGCAGCTCCAGGATAAAAGACCGACCTCCTATTCTGGGGAACTTCAAGCAATAACAATCTGGTTTGGCATTGCAAGTAAACACTTTTGTTCCTTTCCTTGGAAATAATTCACAAGTTGCTGTTGCTTTGTTTCCTCAGGTTTTCAGTATAAGGATTTATTAACTCCCACTGATGAGTTAGTGGATTTTGATTTTAGATATGGGATGAGAAAACAAACAGGAAATATCAGAGAGAAAAAATATGTAGAATATGTACTTTATTTTAAAAGGAAACAAGAGAAATTATTATACATTTCTTACCAAGAAACCAAAAGACACTGGATTTTTAACCTGTCCTCTTTTGAGGACCAAACTCATAGCATATAAGAGTGCAAATCTATTATACTACTTTCATGCTTAATATAAATTTGCTTTATCCATTTTATCTGCTTTCTTAACATATGCTCAAGCCTGTTAGAATTTTAAAACAAAAACACTGATTTCAGCTGAAGAAAGCTAGTAACATCATATTCAGCAACACCTTTAAACTTGCAATCAGAATTTCCTGAACTGCATGGCACCTGGTACCAGGAGAGATGACAGAAGAAGCACAGGGCATTGACATATGTGCATGAGAGGGTTTGTAAAGAAAGGATTTCCCTGTAATCTCACAGACCCTGAACACCATCTGTGGGGTAAATGCGTAATAACACAGAGCACACTCCTCCCCACCCTCCCATTCAGAACAATTGCTTTTCTGATAGCAGGAACAGTTTCCTCACCAAGAGCCTTTCTGCCAGAGCAGAGCTTACATCTGGCCTGATTTAAGCCCTGTTACACTGGGAGGATGGAGCTTTAATTTCAGGAAAACAAGAAAAAGTATTTATTTATACCAGTATGAACAGAGCTGAAGGTAGCATGGGTACCATCAACAGCATGCAAATGTAGGAATGGACACACATACCCCATCTTTCCTACTCCCACCAGGATTCATCACTCAAAGGTCACTATTAGTAAGGAGCCTGTCCTTTCCTCCCCATCTCCACAACCTGCACAGGCACTCCAACTAAAAAGCATTTTTTCCGTTTTTATCTCTCAAGGAAGTACAACAGGATTTCTGAACGTGCTGAGACAGTTTCTTAAAGACACCCTGCTTGAAAAAGCAGACAATATGCAGTAAGCAGACTACACACGTGCCCCAGAAAATAACTGCTGACATTTATTTCATTTTATGAATAAATATTAACGTGGGCCATTTAACAATAAGCCTTGTTACATGACTAACCAAAAAAGCCCTCACAAACTTCTAGTTTGTTATGTGTTCAAATACCAAACTCCAGAGTACTGTCAGTTAATTTTAAAATCTTGATTAAGATCACACTTTCCCCATAGTTTAGTACCAATCTATGGAACAACAGTTATGTGTAGATAAAAAAAAATCACTTGCATATTATCAGCAGAACAGCAATTGCTAAATAGAACACAGTATCTTTCACAACTGTCTAATATTTTTTCCAAATTCTAATTTAGCACAATGATTCACAACAAAGAATATTTTGAGCATTACATGAGCTTCTGAAGGATGGCCAAGTAATGCCATCTTCTTCCTAAATCCTCATGTGTCTGTCATGTCCTGGGCCAATAAGTAATGGAATATTAAGGAGTTAATATTAAGGAATTTGAGGGAGTAGGAAAAAAATAAGCAAACATAAAAAACCCAAGGAAAAACACCAAACTGAATGAGCTCCATGAGCTTCCCTAATTGACCCAAAACACTAATCAAAGAGTTGAAACAAGGATACTGTCTATTTACTGTGATGCAATGCTCCTATACATTTCAAAATCTGCAAGAACCTTGTTTACATTTGCCACAGTCTTCGCACAACAGCTTTGTGCTATGTCCTTCACCACGTGGCTCTTTGACAGGGGTTCTTCCCAGCTTCACTGGATGACAAAGGGTTAAAAGAGGTTTTGAGAGCAGTTGGCTGATTTTGTGATGTTCTCCAGCAGCCTGAACAAACAGGAAGCCCGGAAATGAGTGATAATTGTTAAATAAGAGCTCTTAAAACACCTGCTTAGCTCTGACTGCTAACTATTAAACCATTAGAGCAAGTTAAAAACAAAATCCCCCAGAGAGATTTCCACCTGCTTTCCCCATCTATTTTCTAGATTTATACAATAAGACATTTGAGAAACACCCAGTGGAGCTGGAAGTATGACCCCCTCCATAAGCAAGCACAACCTGGAAGGCCCTCTTGCTTAAACAACCTCCCAAGGTGATACAGACACTGCTTTTCAGAGAAATGTACATTTTTAGTCAACTTGGTATTTCTGAAGCTTCCACCCAAAGCTTTTTGGGATTTTTTCCTCCAAATATGACTATCTGTACTTCTTTCCTGGAGCAAATCTGTATAGCCATTCACCCTTGTCAGAAGATGGTCTTGCAGGAGCAGGCCATTTTGTAAGGCAATTAAAAAAGGAAAGGATTTTTCAGGTCCAAGCTGGAAAGGCGTGGACCTCCCCTGCCATTAACTTGGTAGAAAGGTCTTCTGCATTGTTGAAGTCAGGAATACTGGCAGAATTACAACTACTTAGCTTTATAAACCCTGCAAAATTAACAACAACAAAGCCCACCAAAAACCTACACAGAAGAGTCATTAATAAAAGTATGGCTTCGTAGTCTTCTGGACTGGTGCCATGAGTGTTACCTCCACGCTCTCCGCCCTCTTTTTAAGGCAGTAACTTTCTGAGAAGGTTACTCATGGCCTTTGAAAATTGTCTTGCTTTTGATGCATTCCAATGAGGCTTCTTTTCCATTAGATCCATTATTCTTGAAAGAAAAGCAAAATTCTTCACGATTTACAGATCTGTATATATCTTGTTTCTTAAGCAACCTCAACAAGCCAATTCTGAGGATTGAGAAGAAAGTTATCCTCCCAAATTTCAAACAAATAAGCAAGTATATAAGTAGGAAGTTAAGGGAAAAGGCAGCAATTCATCCAATTTAGTGGTTATTTGCAAATCTGTTCAAAAATTCTCAAAAACTATCTGAAACAAATACACTCTCCATACACACAAGACTGTTTGCCATAAGTGGAAGTCAGATTTTTTTGTAATTATACTTTCAATGAAAAAAAAGTTACTATTTAAATTCCCTTTCTTTGCCAACAAACAAATTTATGGAAAGACAAAATGGAACAGAAAGCAGCAGATGATCCAAAAAAATGTAAGCAGCTCATCAGAACCTGACCCTAAGTAGCATATGCTTCTAAGTCACCTTGGTGATGATGAGAATTCAAATTGTTATCCCTTTCCCTTTGTTATGAAAATTAATTATTTAGAACATTTCTGGCTATGTCTAAGCTTCCATGACAGTAATTTTCTAAAAAAGTTATAAACTGGTAACTTTTCAATAACATTACTCAATAGCAGACTTGAAAGTTAGAATTTAAAGTAGATTTATTTTTGAAAAGAAAATTAAGTGTGTTACCACAGCAACTTAGAAACAATTTATTAAATATTTGTGCTATTAGCCTAAACAGAACAACTTAAGCTACTATTCCCATCCAAAAACCTGTTGGCCCTGTCAAAGGTCAACATGAGACTAACACAACCAAGACTTACCCTTCCCAGAAACAAAATAACTGAAAGCTTTTTCTAGTTTTAGTTTCATATACTTTGTCCCACCCAAAGCAAATGAAAAAGGGATGATAGGAACAGTTCTAATCTACAAATACAGAATAGTATAAGAAGTATAAACGGATTACTACCTGCTTAATTTATCCAATAAAATGAGTTTTACTTTAAAATCCCTAATTTTCTCCCATGATTTTGTTTAATCCTTCCCATTATGAACATCTGAGCGGAAATCAAATTTAAGAAAACACACGGAACAGAAAGTCCCAAAAATCACTGGTCTAAACACACACTCAATTCCACATGCCAGCCTGGAAAACCAAACATTTCAGTTTTATACTAACACAAGCCAGCCCTTGAAATGCCCGGCAACACGCAAGTGCTGCACTGCGCTGTGCTTTCAGCAGGCTGACACGGGACAGAAAGCTCAGACACAGGACACTGGAGAAGTTAAAGCTGTCTGTGAAGGTTCTTAGAGACAGTGCTGCCCATTGGTCTCTACCTACTTCAGCCTAGCTTGTTTATCCATCTGCTTGCACCACCACCAAACCTCTGCCTGCTCATGGCTGATGTCCTCCAGCCACCAGGAATGAAGTGCATGGTGCCAATTAGCCTTGTTAGCAGCCCCCACCTCTGCACAAGCTCACACTGCTCTGCTAAGCCCCACTGTTGGATTGCTGGCAGCAGCTGTAGGGGCTGGCACCTGGGGACAGAACTTGACTCCTCACCTCCTCAGTGCCCTGTGAAGCCAACCCACCCTAGCCTCAGTAAGAAATAGTAACATCAGTCACTTGAACAAAACCCCACAGAAGCCCCACAAAATGAGCTTTGTCAATCTCCTTGAAAGCGTGAGCAGACACAAGCAAAGCTGGAGTAGATCAAGAATGCCCCTTAATTAAAACTGGCTAACACTTCTATAATATTATCTGATGCTCTGCACTCTTTTCTGCATTTTCTCAAGATTTCATGTGGTAAATCAATCATGACAAATGTCTGTACTTTCTTTTTGCCACTGCAACTGACATATTTAAATGTATATTTGATGCTTTACAGCCACAGAAATATTTCTAAGTTTTGCTGTTCCAGTAGAGCATTCTCTGGCTTACTATGTAACAATAACATTTTTCAACACAATTTTCATTTCACTGAAAAACTGCCTAGAGAAGGACAAACACTTCTAAAACTGCAGCTTAACTCCTATAAGCCTGGTTGTTTCAACAATGCCCAGTGATTCCTGCTCAACTAAAACTCATGTGAGGCCACAAACTCTGCTAAAATATAGCACCAAACCCAGCCCCAAAGAACAAAGGAAGTAGACACCATAACCCTGTGTCAGCCAGCAGCAGTGTGTCCCCATCAGTGAATTCTCATCTTTACTTGCTACAGTGCTAATTCATCTCAGGAACCAACACGTCCTGTTTGGTCGGGTTCTGTTTATATATGGAACTAAGTTATTCTTGTTCAATCCCTTCTTTACTATGCTCTGTAATTTTTATATTAACAATGGACTTACTTGGGGAACTTTTCAAAAGACAAGAAAGACAACAGGATGCTTTTATGCTTGCAATATCAAATAATTTTCAGCATTGGACTAACACTAGATGAGTACTTCTCAGAAAAATCAAATTAAATTTACTTACAGAAATACCAATATGAATGTGTAAATAAAACCTACTGCAGTGGAAAGTAAACAGTTCAGAAGTATCATGCACTAACTGCTCTGCATTATCTTTACAAGTTGAAACTGCAGTAATCTCTTTTTTGATTAAAAAACTATTTCTTGCCTGTTTGAACTTGCCATCCCCATTACATGAGAATCAGAAGTTTCTTAAGAAGTCTGACTCTGCAGAAGAACCTTCAACCTGCAAGTTTAGAAAGCTTTTCTAGTTCACGTTTTAGAGGACATAAAAAGTACATTATTAATTATTCCTCAGAACTCTGTGATTAAAAGCAGGATGGATTGCTATGGCAGAAAGAATTCCATAGAAGGATGTTATTCTTTAGAAAATTATATAAAAGAGATGGAAGTACCCTGTGATAATAAAATCCCTGAATATTTCCTACTTTTGTGCTGTATTCCTCTCTAAATCTGAGAGATTTTTGGCATAGATCAGTGCCATCTCCAGCTCCCAGCACTTCACTGTGATCTAGTCACATGGCACAGGAAGGCCAAATGAGGAAAAAAACCAAAACATCACCTTTCTCAAACAATAATTGCCACTCTTAGAAATAATGAGGTACTATTCCTTGCACTTTACCAAAAGGAAAAAATGTCCCAGTTGCGTATTCTCAGGCTGACAGGACTGCTTCTTATCAGAAGAGAAATCATTCCTGCTTCTACCTCATTCAAGTCCATCTCATTTATCCATGGAATACATATGTTGAAATGATCTAATGTGGAGAAAGCATTAACAGTATTTCATTTATAAGGTTGAACTCTGACCTAACTTTAACCTCACAAAACGTAAGTGGTATTCAAATTATTTCAGCTGCTGTTGAATACAGGCAAAAGCTCATGAAATTTTGCAGCAGCACCTACCCCAGCTTGGTTCACAGATTGTTCTTGAAGTCTATCAGAAACAGCACATGAATTTTGTAAATTGCCAGGCAGGCTATGGAGCAGGGTTAACCCCACCTTGATAACCAGCATTCAAAGTCCTTATCTCTGCTTTTAGCACTAGTATAGAACAGCATTCCTTTTCCACTCTACCCCCACAGCACTATCCCTCTAATGGCCAGGGCTGTACTTAGCTTCGGCTGGAAGGGAAAAACTCTTCAATCTAATACTTTTACACAGAGGAGTGTTGTCTTATATTAAGCTCCCTGATCTGCTAGGTTTTTGTCACAGTGTGTCCAGCTCAGGTTTACAGGCTGACAGATGTTGGTCAGGGGGACAGAGTTCCACTCAAAACTATCAAACATACCCCCTGATAAGAAAACGTGGTTCTCACTACCCTGCTAGTGAATACCCATGGGAAATACTGATGGTCCTATTTCAGATCCTACTTAGCAAATGCCGTTCCACACAACTCAGCCTTATAACATTCTACTTGTCACTTTTACTGGAAACCTCACAGGAAAGATAAGATACTGATGTTTGTGAAGGTTAACCTTAAGGTTATCAGGGCCCATGCAACATAGCTTGACTAAACCTAAAAGCACTAGTAAAAATACCATTGAAAGGATGGCTACTGAGAATAAGAAGAGAGCAAAAGTTACTCAGGTCAGAAAATCATTTTGTGATGAAAAAGTTGAAGGGTATTTGGTCTACAACGAGTTGAGCAAGGATACAAATCAGGACTCGTAAGATGAAGCAGAAAGATGCTTACTGGTGGGCAGAGAGAAGTTCTTTTAGTTAGGGCAAAGTTTTTTAGAAAGTTAGTTGTCAGTGGGAAGGGACCATATACCAGAAAATGCAGAGCTTCAGGACTCTTGTGCTCAGAACTTATCAGCCCAAGAAGTTCTGTGGCCAGTGGCAGAAACAGCTCTCCCAGCATAGTTCTAGGAAATGCAGCAAAGCCATGAAAAGCCTAATACATGTCTATGAGATTGCTTGTCTGTCTCTTATGTATGTCCTGCAAATTGAAGCAATGCTTAATTTACAACCACGACGACTTTTTTTTCCCCTCAGTAGGTACTCAAAAATCAGCCTTCAAATACCTTTAAAAAAATTCTTTCACAGAATTAATACAGTTTACATAGAGTCACAAGTGTTTAATTCCTTCCTGTTCATGCTATTGATATATTTACTGATGTTATAGACCAAATCCTTCCCTTGCTGCTTCATTATTCATAGAAGAGACAGAGAATGCTCCTTGCCATCTATTTCTGCGGAACTACAAACATTGTGCTGGTTTTGAAATAGGTCCATGGGAGCAATAATAAGGAAAAGCCAATCGCTGAAAGCTGAAAAATAAGTGAAAGATAAAAGGACCATTATTCCAGGATCAATAGCAGTGCTCCCTAAAAGGCATTCTCCACTCAGGTAATCACATTTGCCATGCCGGAGCCGCAGCAGCTGCAGGCACAGAGGGTTGGCAGAGTGTTGCTGGTTGCAGGAAGCAGTGGAGGGGTGTGGGGGCAGCTGTGAAGGAGCTGTACCCAGGAGCTGTGAAGGAGGGAGTACCCAGGGCCATATTATTGTTTGCTCAGCCAAAGGCTACCTACCCAGGGTACCAAGGCTACAACACAGCTGAAAATCCCTGGCAGAAACTATTGAAAAGCTACTTCAAAAGTCTGCAATCTATGGGATCTTAACTCATTCTGTTTTGGTAAATTCAGCTCTTGCTCTGAATGCTTGTATTTGAAAACACCACTGAAGTGAACAATTCTTTGGAGTTGAGAATTCTGTAAGTTTCAACATATTTTTTCATTTAATTTAGATATATTTACAAACCGTATTATATTCCCATTAAATACCTTCTGGAAATATGAAGCTGTGGATATACTATTCATGACACCATGGCAAACATACCAAGAATAGCAAGGCAAATGATTTTTGCAAATTCTGCAGAATCAGACTTTTGATAATGTAACAATTTCCCAAAAGCACCTAAGATAGTAAGGGGATTCAGCTGTCATTACAGGAATTATTGATCTCATCTAGTAGAAAGCCTTATCTACAAAGTTGTTGAAATAATACCAGAAACAACTTGACAATGTGTAGAAATTGATGGAAGGGAAAACAGCTGGCAGGCATTTTCAGATTTTTCTGTGAGGTACAGAACAGCCAAGTCAGACAGGGAGAATTTGGAATATTTTCTCCAAAACAGCTCTAGGCAGCACTGTGAAGACTGCTGGATATCTGTGAAGTCTGTGGTGTCTGTGGGGATTCTTTGGGTCGTCATTCTGAACCATGGCCCATCCAAGATGGAATACCACAGTACATGCACCAGAAAAAGAAGCAGCTTAATTAAAACCTGCATGTAATTATTTATTGTTGTAGAATTATTAGGTACACTTGAAAGTAATCCTGAAAGTACTTGAAAAATAATATTTTAGAAATAGTTTTGCTCATGCTCATTTTTTACCTTTATATGGACAGCAATTCCACACTAAGAATACCAGACACATTTCAAGAATTTTGTTTCTTTTTATCAAACATTTATAGGCAAGATTTAAACTCCACTTCTGAAGAACCAAATCAGCAGAAAATCCAGTTTACAGCTAGCATTTTAGTTCAACCATCTTAATTTCAACTACAAATAACACAACGGATCAGGATGAAAAGCCTTTTAACTCACCTAGTGTGAAGCCCTGAAAATGCATAAGCTTAGTTACCTTTGATAACACTGTTAAAATTCAGAACCCCCTTTAAAGCTCCAGAACAACTTTGCAACTTCCAAAATGCAAAATGGAGCACAGACCACTCTCCTTATTTTGCAGCTGAATTAAAATGAATTTCATTTAACTACATAAAGGCAGGTTTCCTCTTATGTTTCAGAATATCTACTGGCAGGTGTTGCAATGTAATAAACTTCAGAAGACACGTCCAAAATAACAGGCAAACCAACCAACATGCACATGCAAATAATATTTAGAAAGAGTCCTGGCTTGCGAAAGACACTTGAAATCACCCATGAAAAGGAATGCCATTCACAACACTACCGATTGTGACCAACTTATACTCCTTGAGACTCTAGGATCAGTATAAATTTTAGACTTAAGAAAAGTCAAAGCCAAGTTTCAGGCTGACTGCCCCAAAACTTCCCTGATACCAGCACTTTTTTCTTAATGTTACTGCTAGCTCTGGCTTTTGGAAGTTCTCTCCATTGACAGATACGCATCCAGCCTTCAATTTGCATATTTCAGCAATAATTATTCTCATATCTTGGAAAATATGTTCCCTGACCTCCCACTGATGGAATATTCTGAGATTCAAAGAGAAATTTTAACTGATTACAGGATGCATAGGGCAGAGTCAGGTTTTTGCTTGGAGATAGTGAAATATAAGTAACAAGGCAAAGATGGAAAGTTTCTGGAAATTACAAAGTGAAAAGGAATAGTCATTAAGAGGGAAATATCATGCTAGCTATAGTATATAGATCTGGTTGTTTAAATTTTATTATCCCTGGGCAATCTCAAAATTTGTGAGCAGCTCACAAATAAAAAGTGTGAGCTCATAAATTTTCAATCAAAGGAAATGGAAGAGGAACAGGATTACTATTATTATTTCAGAAGGCAATTATTTATATGTATATCTCATGCTAGCTATAATGCACAGATCTTTGTAATTCCAGAATTTAATGTCATAGTGGAATCTACTCATAGCAAAACCCTTAATATACTGAATGTTCCCTGATATCCAATTTCTTTTCCCTGTATTTCAGTGGAAGAAAAATTTTGTGGGCAATAGGCTAACATGGCAGCACACATCTGAAGAAATGTGGAAGGAAACTTCAAATGCATCATGCTTTACTAAATAGCACAAAAATAGAAATACACACATGTACAGTAAATACCAGGTTTAAAGTTGCATAACCTGCTTCCTGTTTTTTCCAAAGCAATTCAGCACTGACCTATTTTTTCTTTCTTTTCTCCCAGTTTCAACAGTTATCCTCCAGCCTACAAAACTGTCTGGATCAAAAGCCAATACTGCAGATTTTCCTGGTAGCTGTACTACAATTACATCTCCATGCAGGAAGCTAAGTACAGACTTCTCTATGGTTTACTAATTATTGCCAAGAGATTAATTTTCAGCTATCCTTAAAAGTTCCTCTCCTGTAATAAAAGAGAAGTGTTCTCTGTTGTACTATTTCTGCAACCCAGGTGTTCTTCTGGAATCATTCCTTGGCATGGCTCTCTAGCTCCTTTACAGATGATTGGAACAGACCAGGACATGTTTTAATTTAGATTTTCATCTCTCACTTTCAGGTTCATCAATGACAATCCACTTACATGGCAAGCAGAAGGTAGCCCCTGTGATAGCCTAAAGTGTTCAACTGATGGATCTTGCTAGAAGAAAACATGGACAACATGACACACGCAGCAGTAGGAGCACCAATGTCTCACTGAACTCGTACAGAAGTTACAGTGAAAGCCAGAGGAGTTCCATGTCTCCCACATTTCCTTCTGAAATTGAATATTCCTGTGTCAGCAAGCAAAAGCAAGCAAGGTGATAGATGTTTTTAAAGGCTGTGCCTATCACCCAGGCCAGATTGGCTGGTACATTACATACTGACAATTTGCAGCACAGCTGATTGGTGCTCCTTTCTGCCCCAAAAAACAGCCAAGAGGTGCCACTTAAAGGAGCTACTCAGGGAGAACATGGGTGACAGAACAGGGTCCTGAGAAATTAAGAAGACTGCATAGGAAATGTACTTATAATTAGATATCAAATAGGATGTACCATAAAATACATGAAGTGCAATATAATTAGCCATTCCAAAGCTGCAGTAATTTTTCCTGTTTATATGGTTTATTTCTAGATCTTGTATTTCACATTATTATTCAGTTCATTCAGTTGCTGTCTTGGCTATGTAAAGTGTGTCCTTGCAGACATACAAGGAGCAGCAAGAGGATAACTCTACATGAATAGTAATGAGCTATGGAGCAATAATCAGGGAAGACAAATTTCAAAACAAAAGAGGGAAGGAGGGAGGGAGGATCTTGAAACAGCTTATATACCTGGAAAATACATGCTCAAGAAATCAAGGTCTTGGTTTTTCAAGCCATAAGATAAGGTAATTAAAGGAGAAATGCAATCCTGTTTCCCCCTTGAATCAAAAAATGGTACTTTGGGGTAAAGCAAAACCACACACCACCAAACAGAAAAAAAATGTCCCTCATCTCAATTTTTAGTAGCAAATAAGAAAATGAGACTGAGTCCCTAAGTTCTTGATGACACACCATTCACCCTGGGAAAGAGATCATGAATAGGAAAAACACCCTAGTACCCTGCTATTCTCAGGCTTATTGAGAAAAGCAGTAATAACAATATTACATATCCCTTAAAATAACTTCAAGTACATTTATTTGCATATGCAAATTCTCTTTTAAAAAGCCAACCAAGTTCAAGTAACACGTAGCTCTAAAAGCATAGAGTGTAGGATGAATTGGAAAAGCTGCAGGAAAATTAAAAGGAAAAGTTAGGCAGATGGTCTCAGCTGTATTTTATTCTCTCTAAATAATGCTCTTTTCCAGGCTATAGAATAACAAGGTAACAACTTCAGGATACCTGTGTCCTCTTAGAGAAAGAAGAGCAAGGAGGGCAGACAAATTATTGTTGCTGCAATATATCCAATAAATGTTTGCCAATTTTGGGGGGGAATAGCTCCTGCGAAATTCAGAGGGATTTTAAATAGGAACTGAAGAACAGCAACTCCTTTTATCAAGGCAATTCTTCTCTTTATACAGTACTAATAAAAAAAAGTATTTTCAAACAATGCTAACAAAGATAAATATGGCAAAGTGAATTAAAAATACTTATGGAAATGCAATCAAAATATTTTTCACATAGAAAAGCAGGAGGAATCAGATAACATAAATAAAAGAAATTTTGAAAAAATTCACAGTTTTTTCCTTATTTTCCAAATTATGTAAAATCTGAAAATTGCAAGTATTTCTGTCAGCTCTCTGTCATAATAATGTACCAACACTTAATGATTAATTCTAATTACCTTTTATCTTCTTAAAAATTATTTACTTTAACAAAGACCATTGGCTGCTGGCAAATTTTTTTCACACTCCTTGTCAGCTTTGTTCTTTTCTTCTCTTGGTTGCAGAGAATTAAAATTAAATACATTATTTTAGCATTTAAATATTTGTACTAGGAGAGACTCAGAAAGATTAGGAGGAGATGGTTTAGAAACTATGAAAATACTATAGAAACATTGCTCTGAGAAGGAAAATCTGTTTCCAGCAATAGTATTACTTTTGAAATATAAACCAATGTGATCACCCAGACTAAAGTACATCATCATCAATCAAGCCTGGAGGACAACTGACAATAAACAAGATACAGCCTTCAGAGTCTTTATCCAGCAGAAGTTCAAGTCTACAAGAAATAAAATGACAAGGAACACTGGGAAAGTCACCCAAAGAAACAATATGAAGGATATATGGCCATTGTGAAGAGACACAAAGCCTTTGAGAAGGCTTAAGGCTACAGAGTTTAACCTGAGATTTTGGAGGTGCAAGAGGAACTTTTTGTGGAGTAGGGGAGTGCTTTGTTGAACCAAGAGTTTCATTCCCAGCTACAGAACAGCCTGATTCTGCAAGGCTAGAGAAACAAATGGAAAATGATGGATACCTGAACCCTGAATGCCACCTAAACAGATTAAGCTGAAGCGTGATGACCCCACAGTTTTCACCAGTACCCAATACTGAGGCAGTCATTTACTTTCTCTAATTCTCCACTTGTATGCCAGCCTTCCCCCTTATTACTCCTCTCTTGCATTGATTATGAATACCAGATCCTAGTCCAAACTTTCTTTGCTTTACCTTTTGCACAGTATAAGTAAAATATGAACAATATCATCACTGTGACAAGCCAGGCCCTATATAATTATCTCCCAATTATTTCAAAGTTCTGTTCCAAATAAAGGAAGCAAACATCACACAGTGCTTCTTATGGGCAGGTTGGATCCCAGACATTGATCCCAAGCCAACTCAATACTTAGAACTTACAAATTCTCTCCATCCACAGCTCTGGCCTTCCCAAATTATGCAATACATGGCTCACCCAATCACGAGCAGTAAGACAAGGCAGCAGCAGTGATGCAGCACTGAACACAAAAACAGCTTTGCAATACCAATTGCCATTGATGAAACACAGACTAATATCCTCCAGCTAAGAAAGATGATTATGAGTCAAGAGTATTGAATATGATGAAAATACATGGATTGGCCTCTTTTCTGGATCATATAGGTTTTCTGAAAGGCAGGTAGCAATTTGCTTGACAAAAGATATGTACAGCACTCTTGATTGAATTCAGCCCATTGCTGGAAGACTGAGGTACAACTTTCTTCTCTTTCCATTTTCAAGTGACACTCACAACTATCACTCTGCTAAATGTTCTGTGCTTTACAAGCAGAGGTAGAGCTGTGTTTGAGATTTCTCTTTTAGCACTTTGATTCAAAACCACAGGGATTGGGCATGAGAATTAACTAAAACCATCACTAAAATGCACTTAGAACTAATGCTTAGGTTTTTAGGACCCTGCATTGCTAAGCTGCAGACTGATGACTACAGCAGGGAGATTAATTAAATGCTATGATTAAATCCACGAAAAAAACCTGCTACTTAGCCAATTCTAGCCAGGTGCAGTTTCATAAGACAAAGTGTAATAAGGCAACAAAAGCTGAATAGAGTGTTACAAAGCAACAAAAAAAAAAATTTCACGAGGTGTCACCCTATCTCCATCTCTACAAACCCTTAGTTGGCCCCAGTCTGAAACAAAGTTGGGAAAAAGGGAGGAAAAAAGATTCTGAAAATCATTTTATCCCAAAGCTTCAGCCAAATCCTGACTGCTGCTCTGTTTCACTGAACATTTTCAATATGATTTTGCACATATATAATAGAACATTTTCAATGTACGTTTTGCACAACAGCTTGAAAAATACTTATTTTTCTGATAGTCTCTATGGGTGTCAGAAAATCGGCATGTTCAAAGGCTGAAATTCATTTACATGTTGCAGAGACACTGAAAAAGCAATATCACCCAGACCATAGTATAGAAACACTACCTTGTGCTTCTTTTGACAGTGCACTTTAGAAAACAGCTTGGAAAGAAGCACATTTGGATCTATACACCTGAAAAATATTTCTGATTTTCCAGCATTATATGCAAGAGTGACTTCAGCAATAAAATAGCGAGACTTTCTCCATAGTTTGGGGAAAGAGAAGAGGTCCTGCACCTCCATTAGAAACATGTGTCATGCCTCCAAGAGAACTGCTAGATAACAGGCATCTGGAGGGAGGAGCATGACAGGTCAAAATTTTCACTCCCACTAGATGGCAATATTGGTTCTTTTGCAAGCACAGAATAAGCTCTCATCGAAAGAAAACTGCAGTATTTTTCATGGTTTCCAAAGTTGCATTTTCTGTTTCAAAAGAATAATAATCCAAGCCAGGATTTATTGATCACAGGAGTAGGGGGAAAGGAGTTTATAATACATACAAGTTAGCCAACATATGCATTAAACCATAAATAAAGACTATAGTACCTCAAAAACACACTGAATGAATAATAAATGCAATATATGCTTTAAGGCTCCTAGGCTTATAATTAAACCCCACATCAAATTAGATCTTCAATTTAATCCTTAACCACTATATCAGCAGGATATGGCGATGGAAACAGCACATTTAAATCCTGCAGGAGAGAGCATCTCAATTTGCTCTCAACCAACCTCCTGTAACATTAATCAGGAGCTTAGAGCAGTATTAAAAACACTCCAAATTAAAGAGGGCTCCAGTTGTAGCTGTCATGATCAGAGGGAGAGTTACTGACACCAAGTCTAGAAAGAGCATCCTGATTTTTTTTTCTTCTTTTTTAAAAGTAAGGAAAAAAGTAAAAAGAGAAAAAAATAACAAAAAAGTCAAATCTTCCAGTTTTTGAAAGAACCCAAATGTCTGCATGCATACACATGAACCAAAATGCTTGAAGATGTGTTTCTAAATTTTTCAAACCATTCTACAAACAACACTTGAGGAAGTTTTTGTGTTAGCCTTAAAAATATTCAAGTAATAATAGAGCTAACATAGAAACCTAGTGAAATCATCACTGAAGAAAAAAATAATCACCCCATGTTCTTTCACAAAATGCTACAGCTTAAAAAAGAAAATGAATTTTCCATTGTGAACTGCTATAAAGAAACAGCCAGATGCCAGTCATCATGTTAATCCCTGGGTTCAGCTCTGCCCTCTAGCACAGGCTCATCCCAAATACAGCCTGCAGTGTGCAGGAGAGCCCAGTGATACACACACACACAGCACACCAGGGGAAAGATGATGTCCAGGGACTACAAACCCAGGGCTTGGAAGAATCAAGGGCAAGGTTACACACACTCACATTCCTGTGCTAATCAATGGCCCTTAGTTAAAACTGGAAGTTGAGGACTAGGCTTGGAAGAATAAATGTTCTATGAGTCAATCAGATACTACAACAGGGGACGTATCAAAATACTGACCCCTGTTTTATAGCACTTTCTTCAAGAGACCCACTTCCAGTAGAGTAGGATGCTGCCACGGTTTAATCACCTGCAGGAAGCTTATGCTCTTGTTACAAACAAAAACTCCAGCTCACAACTCCAGATCAGTCCTGACTCTTGAACTGAAGCTATTTCAGAACATGAGACAGACAGTCATTTAAGTTCTATTCATAATTTACTATTCTGCTTTGCCAGTAATCTCATTACACAACTTTCACACAATTGAACAAAGCTTGATGTGAAACCATTGCTTCAAGTCACTTCCCAGATACTTTCCAGTATTTCCAGTCTTGAACAAGGCCTTGAAAAAAAAAAGTGAAAACCTCATGGATCCTTTAAACAGTGCCAAAAACCAACGAGAAATGTTTGGTAGTAAACTGGTTCAAATCTCAAAATGCTTACTCAAAGGTTGTGGGAGGCATTTTGCACATTATCAAAATATCTTCAAGTTACAACATAACATATATGTTCTGGTAGTGGTACACTCATTTCCAGAAAAAAAACTAACCTATGATCAAAACCTTGTTTAAGAAATTGACTTTTTCCTTCCCCATCCTTTTTCCTCTCCTCTGGTTTATATTTGCTTAGCATCTGAGAGACAACAGAAGACAATGTTTTCCTCTAGAAGCCAGTAATACAGTCATACTACTTCTAAAAGCAGTCCAGGCAGGGAGCAGAAATTACACGCAGTGTAACTGAAACTTGCTCTCCCTTTGGGCAATCTGACTCCCACCAAATGTCTGTATGCACAGACCTACATGCAAATGTACCCATCTCATTTACTGTGTTAAAAGTAGAACTCAAGAATATTGTATGATTTCCCAAGTATTCTTAGAAAGTATTAGAATTTCCCAGAAACTAGGTTTCATGTGAAGGAAAAATGTTAATATCTGAGGAAGTTTTCATTTAGTGCTCCCTCATAAATTTCCTCATCTGCAAAAGACATTCAAATCCTACAAGGCTGGCTCCACGGCTTTTAAACACTAATGCTGAAGGCAGTTCATGAATCCATAACTGACAGCACCAGTCAGCTCCCTAACAGTGATGGTATCATAGAGATCTGTCCCAGTTTTGGGGTCTCCTTCAACAGAGTCATCAGTCCCTTCATAAGGACAGGTAGTATCTTAGAGCAGACATAACTTAAAGACCATATTGTATACAACAGAAGGGAAATGGCCTTGTCTCCAGCCCTGTATTTTCCATCAGCTGGTGGTGCTACAGAAGATCATGCTCCAGTGAAGCACAGAGGCACTGACATACTTTATGAAGCCCTGCTTTGTTAATGCTCATGAAAATGAGATTCATCATCAGTAACACCACTGGGTCACAATATGCCATCTGAAATGCAAATGATATTCTGGACTGCAGTCAGACTAGGGGTGAAGTACTCAGAAATGAATGAAGGTGACTTGAATGTATCCATGCAGATGATAAAATAAGCTCAAATGGCCTCCCATGTAACACTGACTTTCCTCATTTCCCAAGGAGAGGATTCTGCAGGAGCTGTCAGCACTCTGCACAGTAAAGTTGTAAGTGATACTGCCTATGCTGCTGTCACACAGCATTGCTCATTAGATGCTGTGTTATGCAGGTATTTATCATCAGTGGATTGCTAATGAACCAATTGATACTCCTCTGCTGGTCCTCAATGCATAAATCTCTTTTTCCTTGAGATTTGATAGTAGCAATGGACCAAGATACACTGGAATATTCAGGATGACAAACATCACCTGCAAAATTTTTAGGTTTAGAATCCAAACTCATTGTTCTGGCATGCTCAGTTCAAACATACCATGGAGATCAGCCCATTCTGAGCACGTTAATTGCTGCAGGCTGGCCTAACTGCAATCTGTCCTCTTCCCTACCATGGAGCAGCCATGTAGAACACCCACCTTCAGCTCACACAGTCATAGCTACTGTCTCTTCCTAACATGTTAATAATACATTGCTCTCTTCGTTTGGTGATTAAGGCTTAGAGTCAAAACCCAGGCACTTGATAGCTGTGCCAAATATGTGATAATTTTGTTTTAAAGGCTAAGAACACCCACGGTGAATTGACTAAATTTGCCAAAATTAATATTTTATTCTCACAATAGCCATATGCTATTCATTTCTACCTTAGCCTGAAAAGAGCCATTATAAATATAAAGATCTCAGTAAAAACATTTTCCAGCAAATTAAAACAATTTACTGCACCAATGGAGAAGGGCAGGACAGAACCTGTGAGGTCAAAGAAAGTCAGTAAGCCTGACTTTAGCGAATTCATCAGAAAAAAAAATTATCAAAAGTGTTCCAAGCCCAAAACAAGAGCTTCCAAGAATGTAGGTGAGTAAGTCCCTTGGATCAGCTTGAAAACTGATCCAAGTAAACTAGCAAAAAAAAGTCTTACCATACAGAGCTAAAACAAATTGGTTAGTGCTAGGATAGAACACTGCAAGAGGGTCAAGTTTAAAACCTCTCTGTCAGGTTTTACTGTACTAATACAGAAAAGTAAATGCAAAGATTGTCCAGACCCTTAAAGAGCAGGCAAATCTAAACAGTCTTCTTTCCTTCCTTCAGCAAATGTAAACATTTAAGGCAGAACCTGCTTCAGCTAATAGCCAGCAATCTTTCCTCCAAGGTTTTCCTTCCCTGCACTCCACAGAAAATCTCAAGAGAAATAGAGTGCTTGGGAGGTGGGAGGGAGAGTTATGGAAACAGAATAGGGAGCAGAGGATATGGAAAAAAGTTTATTCTTTACAGATATCCCAGCTCCAAAAATCCTTCCATGCAGTAATTTTTTGAGCTGAAGGGAAAAGACCTATCTTCTTGCTGTCTGCATCCCTGCACCTCCCACACATCAGGAATGGAGAAGGACAGGAGGGTAAATGCAAGAATTCCAGTGTTACCACTGCTAGACTCAGCAGTAAAACACTCATTAACTTCAGCAAGGCCAGGATTTTATGCCAGATTCACAAACAAGTCATTTATAAAACTCCAGAACAGGTCCCCAAACTATCTGTCAAGGAAAAGCAAGAATCTGATGAGATATATTCCCCCAAGTCTGCTCTTTCTGTAAGAGGTTTTATTTTATTTGGCTCTAGCTGTAATGTATTGCTAAATGTCATTGTAAAACACAAAAAAATATTCATTCATAAATATTCAGTAACATACTGAACTTACAATGAACTACACTGGCTGCAGCAGCAAATTTAACTCACAACACACAGAATCCTAGAAGCCACACATCTAGATCTAATTTATTTAGCTGCTGATAAGAAAACAGTTGCATTGAAATAAAGTGGATCCTTGCTTTTAGAACTGCTTAGCACATCCTAGTACAACAGGCTGGTTTCCAAACTTTGAGGAAGGTATTCCACTAACCCTCAAGACCTGAAGCTGTTGCCATAAACAATATTGGCTCTCTTACAGCTGTGTCTCTCCAACAAATTCCCCCACTACCTTCACAGTCTCTCACTTTGTTTTCTCTCCCCATCATATATGAAAAAATCCAGGCTCTTTACGAGGCAGAGAATCTTGTAAAGGCAAGTGCACCCATAGAATGTAGTAGTGTTAATTCTGGGGACAATTACAAGCAAATACCAACTATACATAGCATATTCTCTGTTGTAGTTCTTTGACTGCAAGGCCTAACATGTACAGGAATTAGTTCAGGTGCTGTAGAAAAAGAACCTTTAGGTGTGCTAAGCACACAGAACTAAGATTTGAAGAAGGAAGTGAATGACATCACGTAAGACTGAAATGAAAAGTTTGTTACTTGGTAACTGACTTCTTAGTCATGAGTATCCTTCTAGTTCAAGACTATGGACTGCCTGGATGCTTGCAGGGGAAAAAGATGCACCATCTCAAAATGGGCAGATTTATACTCTGAAAACAATGTAAAATTAATGTTTTTATCATGTAAAACAAGGCCTGGGTGACAACCACACAAAAAAAAAAACCCACAACAAAACAACCCCAAACAAATCCCAAGGCTCTTCCCATTTATGTTCCAATCAGAAGAGAGTACTTCCAACTACCATCCCTTCTGAGCCCCTGCTGAAAAATGGTCACTGGAAGCAACACAGGGAAGTTGCTCGCAGGAATACTAACATCTATTCCAGTAACTGGAAAGTTTAGCTTTGCAGCTTATCAATTTGAGATAGGTGCTCTGCTGGCTTCTAAAATAGTCATAACAAGGTTTCTGGGATTCCACTCTACCAGAAACTACTGAATAATGATCTTGTTTTGATACTCTTCAAAAGTATTTCAACTTTTTCCAGCTGACAATGAAAATTGAAGTTAGTGATAAAGATTCAGGGATAACAATAATCTATTAACTTACTGCAAAACAAAAGAAAGATCACTTTGCTTCTTAGTTGAGGAATTTTCAGCCCCACATTTCTGTTGCATCAGTAATATTTTGGAAAGATGAGATTCACACCAGGTATAAATCAGTGCAACTCTAGCAAATTCCAGTGGAATTGCACCAAACTCCACATAGCATAAGCCATTCTGTGCAATTGCCAACAAGGAGAGAATGGAATTCAGCTACAGAACGGCTTGGCTCACATTATCCTCATGGGGAAGAAAAAGCCCATACACACACTTCTTCAAAACCAGACAAAAAAGGCAGGATAGAGAATGTTTAAAAGGCTGAGCCCAGTTTACTCAACAGTGACTATTAGAGAGTTTCTGAACATATGAAAAGGAAAGACATTTGATTTATAAACGTAAATGCTAGAAGTGGAAATATTTCTCTAGTCCTAGAAGAATCCACCCGAAGGTAAACAAAGCACAGGAAAATAGCAGCAGCAGGCATAATACAGTCACTAAAGGAAGCAGAGAAGTGCTTCCTTTTCAGCACTTACCATTCAAATGTAGAACACCTTTAGTAGCAATTTTTCCTAGAACAGTTTTTCAGCTGTCTTACCCTACTTCACACATAGCCAAATCCCAGCCCCTAGTGAGAGTGCAGATGGCAAAGCTGAGGACTTAAGAAGGAAAAGAATAGTAGAAAAAGAAATTTTTGAGTCATAGCCCAAATTTTTTTTACATAAAAGACTTTTAAATTGTTGATTTTCCTGACTCAAAAGAATAGGTGGTTGCCTGTCTGCAGTCATTTTATACACACTACATTTATGTTCAAAGGTAGGTGAATAGAGAGGAGAGCTGGGTTTTTAGAAGATGAAAAACAAAATTCTCCTCCATACAGCTTGGGTGTAAAGCTGAGGTTACTGGCAGGGAGGACAGAGGGAGGAAGTGTGCAACCACCAGCAAGGCAGAAAGAGCATTTGCTGTATGCAGCCGTGATAGATAAAGCAAGAAAGACTTCCGCTTTTTCAAGTACACAAATTCAGTTTACTACGAGAACACGAAATGACAAAAAACTTTCTCCCAGTTTCATTTGACAGCACATCTGCTTTTTGGTGTGCTCCCTCCCAAAACCAGGTAAGTGAGCATTAGCACAGAACTGAACTAGCCACAAAGAGCACCTCAACACACCCGTCTTCAAAGATAGGTTCAAATGCACAGCCCCAATCTTCTGTTTAAAATTCAGAACCTCCTCCAGCCAGCAGTGCTATAAGGAGCTGCCCTGCTGCAGAAGAGGAACACCTGGACAGAGACCTGCAGAGAGGAGAACCTGTCTCTGAAGGTGAAGTAGCATTGATTTCTACTCCACGCCTGCAATGCACTCCCAGTGTCAGCAGGCAGGGCTGCTCTGAACGCTGCAGGACCAGCAACAGCCTGCCAGACTTAAGGGAGTCCCTTCACCAGAGTAAGGGAAGGCAAGTATTCCTGCATGCTGAAACTTGCTCTTCTTTTGCAGGCTCTGCTAACTGCAGGTAGTTACGTTTTATGTAGAGGACTACTTACTATTTTGCAAAATGTATTCCCTCTCAGTTTAGCTGGCCATCTCTGACTTCAGGAGAAGAAATATTTCAGTATTCTAAATACCTAATTTACTACTCCTCTATGAAAACAATCCTATTAACTGACAATAAGATCCATGATTTTTACCTTTATGGTCAGACTTAAATTCATTGACACAGGCAAAGTGTTCAAATTATCAGGAGCAAACATGCTGCAACATTTGAACCTTTACAAGAATTCCCAACAGAAATTCCCATTTGCATCTTTCAGCCAGTTGCCCAATAATTATTATGCGCCACTACATTTTGCTCTATAAGTACTTACTCTATTACATGAATGTCTTCTGTGAGGAACTCTGTCAAAATTTTTCTAAGTGTCTAAATTGTATCATCATGATCAGTCACTACTTCAGGGAGATAGCCAAGGAACTTCATTCAACTGGAAAACTCAGTTTTCCCCTGCACAAAATACAGTGATTTGACTTGTCCAATTAAGTCTGCTTTGGCATTATAGAAAATTATTCAGATTATTCCATCCAGACTCAGTAGTGTAGTTAATACATCATCTGATTGTAGGCATTTGGACTTGCCAAAAGAAACTCCAGTTAACACAGTATGTCATCTGCAAGACACCCTTTCTAAAGAAAGAAGCAGCTGGAAGGCAATGCTTTAAAGGGGCTATGGGCATAAAAATGCTTTTTCACTTAGTTGGCTCCATCTGCTTGACAAGTTCTGAACAGATGCTCCATATCTTTCCAAATGTATTTTACCAGTGACCAGAAAAGTCAATTTTTCAGCAGACAAAACATCAGCATCCAGAAGTGGAGAGCAACCTCTTTGAGAGCTGCTCCCCTTTGAACTGGAACAATTGGTACAAAAACAGATGCAACATTAACAGACAGAAATATGGACCGTTAAAATAAATTGAGGCTGAGAAGGGTTAGAAAGGAAAGGATATGGAACCGAGAAACAGGAAAAATTAGAGAAGGCCCTTAGGAGAAAGGGGGACAAGGCATTTGCTGTTTAGTTGGGGTGTGACTACCAGCTATCTTCTACTTGCTGGCACAGCATTTGGGCCTGGTTTGTCTTGTTTTGGGTCTATGTGAAACAGTCCCTGTCAGATAACCTACAAACAAAGACAAAGGAGAACAGAATCACAGAATATGCTGAGTTGGAAGGGACCTATCAGGATCACCAAGTCTTAACTGCTGGCCCTGCACAGGAGACCCCAAGAATCACACCATCTGCCTGAGAACATTGTCTAAAGGCTCCTGAACTCTGCCAGGCTTGGTGCTGTGACCACTTCTCTGGGATGCCCATTCCAGTCCCCAACCACTCTCTGGGTGAAGACCCTTTCCCTAATATCCAGCCTAAATCTCCCCTGACACAACTTCAGGCAATTCCTACAGGTCCTGTCACTGGTCAGCAGAGAGAAGAAATCAGTGTCTGCCCCTCCTCTTGCTCTCATGAGGAAGGTGTAACTGCAACGAGATCTTCCCTCAGTCTCCTCTTCCCCCAGGCTGAACAGACCAAGTGACCTCAGCTGCTCCACACAGGACTTCCCCTCAAGGGCTTTCACCATCCTTGTTGCCCTCCTGGGCACAAGCCTGGTGCCAAATAAATATACCTCCTTTGGACAGTAATATCTTTATGTGGTTTTTTATACTGTGGCACCCAGAACTTCCCCCAGCACTCGAGGTGAGGCTGCCCCAGCTCAGAGCAGAGTGGGACAATCCCTCCCTTGCCTGGTTGGTGATGCTGTGCCTGATGCCCCCCGGGGTATGGCTGCCCTTGCTGGCTGCCAGGGCACTGCTGGCTCACATTCACTTGCCATGGACCAGGACCCCCAGCTCCCTTTCCCTGGCACTGCTTCCAGCGTCTCATTCCCCAGTCTGTCAGTACATCCAGGATTGCCCTATCCCCAGTATAGAATCCAGCACTTCCCTTTTTTGAACTTCATTCTGTTGGTGATTACCCAGCCCTCTAATTTGTTGAGGTCTCTCTGCAGGGCCTCCCTGCCTCTGAGTCAACAGCTCCTCCCAGTTTTGTATTGTCTGCATCTCTTCAAGCCCCATCAAAATTGTTTATGGAGATGTTGAAGAACACAGGGCTGGAGTTGGAGCCCTGTGCAACCCCAATAGTGACATGTTGCCAGTCTGATGTCACCCCATTCACTGTAGCCCTCTGTGCCCAACCTGTGAGTCATTTGCTGACCCATCACATGATGTGTTCATGCTGCTGAATGCTGGACATTTTGTCCAAAAGAATCCTGCAAGACACTGTATCAAAAGCTTTCCTGAAATTCAGAAAGATTACATCTTCTGTCCTCCCTTGATCCACCAGGTGTCACCTTGTCATAAAAGAAAATTAGATTTGACAAACATGAAGCCTTTCCCCTAATGAAGCTATGCTGGCTGTGACCAGTAATAGCATTGTCCTTCAGGTGTTTTTCAATACTTCCCAGAATCATCTTCATAACCTTACCAGGCACTGAAATGAGACTGATGGCCCTGTAGTTTCCAGGGCTCTCCTCCTTGCCCTTCTTGAAAATCAGAACAATGTCAGCTTCCAGTGAACTGGGACCCCTTCACATTCCCAAGACCATTCAAAAATAATTGAGAGGTTTTGCAACGACATCAGCCAGCTCTTCAAATATTCTCAGATTAATCCCATTACAGATTTACAGGGATCCAGCCAGAGCAGCAGATCCCTCACGATTTTAGGGTCAATTGGGAGTTGAATATTCTCACAGTCCTGGTCTTCCAGCTCAGGGCTATGGGACTCCCTCAGCCCATCATCAGTGTTGAAGATAGGGGCAAAGAAAGCATTAAACATCTCTACCTTGCCTATATCCTTGGTTGTGAGGCAACCACCCCCATCCCCTAAGGGGCTGATACAGTATCTGCACTGCCTTTTGCTCTTAAAGAATGATTATGTTCATTTAGCAATAAATAAATTTAGCGTGCATGTCTCTGCCAATACAATTGCATGTCTCTGCAATTTATCTCTCACGTCTCGTCTTAAAGCAAAAAGAAATACTCACCAAACAACATCACAGTCAAGTAACTTATTTTCCAAACTAAGTGCCCACTTACAGTAAAACCTGCTAGTTATCCAGCCATCTTCCTACCTGGAGGTTCACTGTTTTCTTAAAAAACCCATGATCTTTTATGTGGACCTGCACCTCAGATTTTTTTAACTTTCCTTCCAGTAGTCAAATTGCACCTGTGTTGCTCAGCCTTTTTGGTCAAGTTTGCTGCTGGATTCACCTCAGTCCCAGAGGTAGGATAAGGTCCCACAGTCGGAAACAAGGTGAGCCAAGAATTTGCTCCAGGATGATCCCACACCCACCACTTCACATCTGCTCCTCACATAAGGCGCAGCAAACAAGGTTGATAACAGTAGAAACAAAGGAAGATAACAGTAGCCCAAGCTGGGCTGTCCCAGGAGTAGATGAGGAGCAAGCTTTCCATTGTACAAAGAGTATACTGATAGGATAACACAAAACATTAACTGCCTCATTAGCTAGCAGGTGTTAACAGCTAAACTCTACCTTCAAGATCCAGACAACCACAGCTTATGGGTATTAAACAACAGTGATCTTTTAGCATTTTCATCATCTAACAGTGAAGGAAAAAAACCTGTTACACCTACAGAAATTACACTTGGAGTCTCATCTGCAGCTCTGCATGTGTCCCAGAAGAGACTATATAACACAGCTCAAGGTTAAGAAAGCAAAGGTACAGTAAAGAGAAGAGATTTTCTCTGGACCTCAAGAGGTTAGGAAAAGGGCACAACAAATTGCTGAAGTCCAGATCAGCATTTTCTCTCATAGTGGATGTTGCCTTTTCCAGCACTAATTCAGATCCCCCATAAAGGCAACCCATACTCAACAAAGCAGTTTTAGAGAGGGCAGATTTATGAGTGCAGCCTCTCAGAGTAGTCATAATCCTGGTTGCAATAGGCAGAAGTTACTGTAGTCCTGCTTCAGTCTGCATAGGTGTTTTTTCACTATGCTGAGCCAGGCTTCATTCCCAGCCTCGTAACATAACTACACAGATATTATGAAGTGTCTTCATGTTCATTTCTCTGTCCCACCTTGCGGTATAATCTTTTCTTTGGTAATAGTAGTTTTTCCAAAGTATCTGTTCTCTGACAGGTTGTTCAGAATTCAATAGAGGAAAGGACAGACTGAAGACCGTACCAGAGAAGATACAGAGAGGTAAACTCCCAAACCCTCCCAATGTGCATATGGCAGAACATCCTACTGTTACAGTAAAGCAAGATTTCAAGGGACATACAGACAGGGTGAGACACAGCTGTCTTAACAGAGGGTAACCTTTCATGTCCAAATGCAATTTTCTTTAGTCACTTTTACTGTGTTAATATCTTCCATTGCAAATTTCAGCTTGGAGATTTTCCCAGTTCTGAGTATGAACCACAAGCCAAATTATTCACATTTTCAGGCTGCTACGGTAACTGGAGTCCTACATATATCAAACCCAGCAATTATTAATGATACCTGTTGCTCTAGCCTCACTGTCCAAACTCAGAGCTAAGGAAATAGTCAGCCCTCCACTCCTACTAGTGTTTGAAAATGAAAAAATCTTTTTTAAAACATAGCTTTATCTCACTGTATTCTGAAAGCCAAAGTGAACACAGAAGCGCAAACAAAAAATCATGCTAAAGCTATGACCAGCAGAAACAGAATTTTGACTAGTGGTTTGAAACAACTTTCTGTGGTTGCTGCACATTTAGCCACAGCAAACACAATAAGGGCTGAGGTTTCGGGTGGTCAAAAGCAAAACACAGCCAGTGACAAGAGTTTTCACATGGGTGCTGGGCAGCAGCCACATGTAATATAGGTTGTTCAAAAAGGCTCCTATTAAACTGAAGTGACAGTCAAGCTGTGAGACTTGCATCTTATTTGTTGTATGTTTTAAGTTAATTTATTATAAAGCTTGTGAAACTTCAGAACTGCAACCTTTCTTTGTCTGCCTTGTGCAACTGGTTGATCTATACACAATGTTGATATACTGTGAGGTTCATAAAGAATTGAATTACAAAAGCAGAGTTGTGCCTTCTGCCTCCAGCTGTAATGTACCATCCGTCTCATTTGGTATGAGAAAAAAAAGCTTATGTTTTCTTGTCAATACTCAGCCATATGGAGCAGCACCAGAGAAACAATTTAATAACCTCTCTTCTAATCCCTAATTCAGAGAAGTCAGACAAATATTTTGAACCTGCATTCAAAGTCACCTGCTTCTCTGCCTCCTCCCATACCTGCTCATTACTGTACACTTTGAAAAGGAAGGCGTGCATGCTTTCTGGAGAGGAAAAGCTGTTGTCTGCCCACAACCAAGTGCAATAGGGCAATGCACACTTGAATGAGGCCACAAGGGACCAATCAGCACATTAAAAAAAAAAAAAAAAATCGGTATCATCTCTAGCTAAACCAACTTAAGTGGAAACTAAAAAACCTGCAGACAAGAAATTTGGTCAGGTCTGCCCTGAGGATGTGAGCTCTGTTTTGACCGTAACACAAGTGTCAGATATATATTATATATATATTATAGTTAGAGACTACATCCTACTTCCCTTTCTCCATAAACTACAGAACTTGCACTCTGGGGGGTTATGCAATATATACAGCTGTGATAAGGCCCCCCAGCTTGACTTGAAGAGCTTAAATTCTGAGATTCAAAAATCATTTGATGAAGACGAAACATAAATTTCATTTTGAGTAAGCCTTTAGAAAGTACAACAGAATCACTACATGCAAGCTGGTTGGTCAGTGACCTCGCTAAGCCATGGATAAATTTTATGTTGATTTAATTCTGCAAACACCACTTACAGTAGTTTTACACTGAAAGATTTAGAGCCTTGAAGACATCATTAGAAAGGTTGCTCAGCATCCAGATAACACTAAGGGCTCTCGTGCTGCTGAGGGAGGGCTGTGATTCCCATCTGACCAGACAGCGGGTTCAGAAATTCACTGATCTCTCCATGTAAACAAGGTGCCAGAGTTAATTCTATCAAAGTCAACATTGTGATAACAAACAGGCCCTATATTTTTTAATTAAAAACTGCTTTCATATGGTAGAAGAGATGTGGCTGTAAATACCACACAGCAGTCACTTAGCATGGCACATTAAGCAGACGGGTGGTCTATTTCATAATATACCCAGGCTGTTGCCAGTAACAACTGCTTTTCTAAAGAAGTAAGGTATCTTTGTTAGGAACAATCACAATATCACCTCACTGGAAGAGGAGTGAATTCCTCCTAATACCAGGCCCTTGGCAATTGATTTATATTAATTAGCGTTCCTATTTCATAAGGAACAGGGTAGGAGAGAAGTTTTCCCTTTTCCATTAAATAAAAATTACACAGAGACGGAACATCAAACATCTGGCACAGTGCAGGAAAAGAAATGGAACACTGCTGCAGAAAAATAAAGGATAACACAGGTAGTGTAAAAAACATTTCATTAAAAACACATTAGAAGCCTACATGAATATTCTCTCACTCCCTGTTTTTGAGTTTCAGGGTGGGTGAAATTAGACAGGGCTCCACTGAAAGAGGCTTTAGTATATATATTTTGCATTGGCTCTGTTACCAAAAAATCTAATCATATTCCTGTGCACAAAAATAATGCCAATGCCTTGACTGGACTGATAATCCTGTTTTCACCAAAGACCAAACATTACAACAGTTATTCAATGAAATCATTATGAGACAGAAATACTTCACGGGATGCGGATTGTCTTCCTTGTGTCTATGGCAACATTCACTCTGGGATAGTATTCACACAGTCTTTTTTAGACATCTAAATTTGGTTGTCTGTGTTAGGCACCTACTTTCTCTATGAGACTGGTATAGAGATACAAATCTCTTCTCTAAGTTGTTCTGCAGAGGCACCCTCTGACTTACTGGCTCCACAGGAAACCTCTTATCCCAGTTTAGCTCCTAAATTCAACTCCTTAACAACAAGTCTGAATACCTCTCCTGGCCGAATAGCCGCATTGCTACCTCTAACACTGAAGCAGGTCTTCTTGAAGTCAATGCAGTTTACAAGGGACTGAACCTTCTTTTAACAACTACAACTGGAAAAAACCAATTCTCATAATTAGATTACCTTGCTGAACATACCTCATCCTTCAGTCCTAAAATTTTAGCTGGAATCTTTTCTTTAGCAACAAAGAAGAAACTCAAGAGAAACTCAGGCTGTAGACGGGGAACAAACTTGATAAAACCCCCTTCATCCTTCACATTTACCTTCCTTTATATTACCATTTCAAGAGCCAAGAGATGCATTACCTGCCTAAAATAAGTAAAAATGTTTTCCATCTATCTTATTCAGAAGCTATCCCAACTGATGAAGCAGATACAGAGACCTACAGATAAGGCTCAGAGAAAGGTCTTTTCTTTTAGCCAAGGTCCAAGTTCTTTTGATAGGATAATAGAAAATTATTTTTGTTACCTGCACTTCAGCTCCATCAGCCCAGAGGATAAAGCATAAGCTCCATTCTTTTAAAGCCTTGCAATAAAAAAGAGTCATGCAGAACAATGCCTGCAGATTTTTTCAGAAATGCTCAATGCTTAGACAATCCTCTTCTGTTTTGCTCCAAAAAGTTTAATGCCCCTTGTTAATCTATATATTCTATATATATATTCTTTTATGTATGTTCATCCTCATGGTACCTGAACATTGTATTAAATCAGAGACAAACAGTGCAGTTTCCTGTGGCATAGCTAACCCACACTTGAGTTAGTGGGGAAAGCCACTCAAAGCTATGTTCTGCTAATTTCTATGAGTAACTGTAATCAGCTATGTTTATTACTTTACTGCCTGTATTACAGCAATCCCTAAGCAGACTTGCTTAATGCTGTAAAACCTCACACTGCATTTCAGCTTATAGGTTCCACTTCACCACATGAAGTTCCCATTTTCACATCAAAGTTTGCAGCAGCACACCACAAACATCCCACATCCCAGTCTGGCTACCTGCCAGTTAGTGGGATTCCTACACAAAAAAAAGACCAGCAGCACTGCACATACTAGATAGGCAATCTCTCACCTACTTCTCTAACTTTCACCCTCCAGAGTACTAGCTTCCCAGGTTCCCTTCCTCTGCCTTTTAGTGTAGTGCCAAGGCCTAGAAATTACCAATGGAAAAGCCACCATTTTTCCACTTGCCAACACCAGTTTTTCTCAGAATAGTTGAAGACTCACCACAGAAGGAAATCATCATGCAGGAAGTGAGCTTCCTCTGTAAGCCATCCAATATGATCCAGTTTCACTGAGACCGTTGATATTTTAAATCTCATATAACAAATAACAAATCATAACTACAATACAAATCCTCTTTGCTCTAGGGATGAGACTTGCATAAACGGTATTACAGATGTCACACGAATCTGCAAATGTCCCTAGAGAAAACTAAGACCCATTTTCCAGAATTTGTTGCAAAGAAAATTTTCAGCCTGTACTGTTCAGAGCACCATCTAAATTTACCTTCCATAATAAAGACAGTCAAAACTAAATGTTTTCTATGTAGAAAAACATAGTCCCAGCATATTCACACACAGAAACAGATCTGTCACTGTAGAATAGAATCTCTGTTTACACAATAACCTAGGTTACTTAAGAACTTGGGGAATCTAGGAAAGGATGGTTACAAGTACTGCAGAAAGTTGTGAAACAAGGATTATTATCTGTCTGAAATACAAAGGCATAAATTAGTTAAAGCAGTCTGCCAACAGCCCCAAGGTTGATGTTCTAGTAAACACAACGATGATTTTTTCCATTCAATGTATCTGTACTCCTGTATGTTTGCAAGCATTGTTTCATAATTAATCTAGATGTTAAAAGTTTTACTCAACTTTAAATATTCAAGTTAGATTATGCTTTTCTTTATTTTACCACTAGTTACTGTTTCTATACCCAATCCATTTCCAACAGTTAATCTGATTTTAAAAAGGATCTTTTTTTGACCCATCATCTTCAATCTGCTTTATTTCTATCATTTTTCATAATCCTTTACTGTAAAATTATTGTACACTAGGCTAATCCACTCATCCCAATCTACAACTTTCCAAATTCAAAGCAGGAGTTTAGACAGTGACAAAGCAATGGAAAAAGAACATCAGTCTTAAGCAAACTCAGAGTAGAAAATTGATGCTAGGTTTTGTGCATTTTGGTGTTTACATGATTCCATTAGCTGTGTTGGTTGGAGCATGGTGCTGATAATACCAAGGTCAGGGGTTTGATCCTTGTATGGACCATGAGCTTAAGAGTTGGACTCAATCCTTCTGAGTCCCTTCTAACTCAGATTACCCTGTGATTCTGTGATTTTTAAGTAGAACCAAAAAAACTACAAGTCTCTGTGAATGACCCATGAAGGCAGTGCAGTAAGAGGACAAATTACACAGATTTAGACAAAGGCAAAAGGAAAACAATGAACAATCTCTAACACAGAAGTTTGGGTTTAAATCATGTCCTTTTCAACCTGTTAGCTTTCTTTTAAATCAAGAAACTCAACTCCTTGTCTTTTGCATTCAGCATGCATAATTCCCAAAACACGGCAATACATCAGGAAGGTTTTGTGATTATTTTATAATATCTGCTCTTTTCCCAGAGAGAAGTGGATGGGAGAGATGGGTACCAGTGTCAGGAAACCCCGAAGCAAGGGGTTCTGCTCATACAAAAACAACCTTCATGGCATCCTGCTTCTAACTGGACCTATGGCTGCTCTTTGATGAAAATGCGGGAGAGGACTTTGAACAGCAAATACCTACAAGTGGCTTATCCATGTAATTATTTTCAGGACAAGCACAACTCAAAGTTACACTGATTTCCACTGCTCACTGGATGTGCAGCATGCCAGACATTTGCCTCTGCCAGGAAAACTTTTCAGAGTAGTGCTGTAGGTGAGCATATCTTACTTGCACCTACATTAGCTCAGGGTTAATGAATTTATACACATTTTAATCAAAAGTCTACTATGTGGGAATTCTTAAACTCTACTACATTATTAAGTAAATGTGTGGTATGTCTCTATTTTCTTATTAAACTTGGTTTGCTCTTTTTCAGCCTGCAAAAATTACCAAGTGCTAAGATACCATGGTAATGGGAAAAACAGAAAACACCAAAACAGATTCTGTTTTCTGTAACTGAAATGCAAATTCCTTGTTTCACACAGGAAATTTCAGTCAGAATGACTGCACAGACACAGATCTTCACAAAGGTGAGTTTTGTGAATGAACAGTTAATGTACTGTAAAGTAAAGCTTTTTCCCCACATACGCAAAGATGAAATAAAGAAAGAAAGAGGCAATAGAAAAAAATGAGAAAGTTGTATGTAAAAGTAAAATAAAATGGGATCAGGTCATATGAATCTTTGCAAGCAATAATGAAAGAAATACAAAGTGTTCAGAAAATTACTGTGGCAGAACCATCATGGATTATATGCTATGAATAATTTTTCTCCCAAACTGTTGGAGGTTGGTCCGGTTGGTAACTTTCATGAGCATTTTCTGGGACCAGCAAAGCAAGCAACATGTAATTGATCAAACATCTGCATTTAAAGTGACACAGTTATAAGCAAGCACAAAAGCACCATGAAGAAAAATCAACTGTAGTTACTTGGGAGAAAGTTCAAAGATCAATTCAGCATTGGTTCAGCTGTGGAATTTTTAAAAAATGCTTTGGTCCAGATTGCTACATGCAAACTTCAGCTTTCAGCTGCTTTTCTGGGGTTTTTTTAAGGTTTCTACCCTACAAGCTCCTGCCAGCAAGACATAAGAAAATACAAGAAACAAGTCTTCCAGACTAGAAGATAAAAACTCTAATTACTAAAAGCTTACAATCTTTAGTGTCATCACATGTTCTTTGCAGTCTTGACTTAAAATTTGAGAACATAGACTAGAAGCAATATTAAGGTTAGTAGTAATACTAGCAGCAATTAACACAATGCCAAACGTGCAAGCAGAATTGCCCTCCTCCATGACACAACATTCATCCCCAGCAGCCGTGAATATGGCCTTCAGTAGATAAAGTTAAACTTCCTTCTTTACATTTCACCTGAACAAACAGGCAGCTGGAATAAGCAAAACTACAAAAACAGGTCACAAGAGAAAAGAATTGTCACTGCAAATTACTGAAAACTCGGTAACTGAAGGAGCCTCTGGTGCCATCACCCTCCTTTATAAGGAAAACTTTCTTTTCCCAGTCATTCAAATCCAGTATTATTGCTACACCCAAACACAAAGTCTCTCAAATGATGTTTTACATGCCAGCTCAGGATCTCTGTAAGTAGCTCAATACACAAAATAGTTTAGCCATCTCATACCCTGTAGGTGGTAAATTATTAGGAACTTAAATACATTACAAGTCATGTCCAATATTGGTTTACTTCCAACTTAGCTCCACAGCTGTCAGCAGACAAGCCACCAAATTTGCACCTCTGTCGCTGAAATTTTAACTGTCAAGCAGCATCTGCTAACTAGCTGAATCCCCTTAAGGAGGATTTATAATATTTTATCACATGAATTGAACATTTGATCATGTGGATTCCAGAGTAATACTCCTTTTGATTTGCACATAGCTTGAAAACAATGTCAGATATTCCTTTCAAAAATCTCTTGCCAACAAGTTATGAAAAATGGATTTTATTTCAGGCATCCTGGACTGTTACAGACAACAGAACAGTGTTGCAGCCTGCTATAAGAGTTTCCAGGATCCCTGATTTATCTCTCAATGTCCACACTTCTTGTTCCCTAGCAGACTACAACTTACCAGTGGTATAGCAATAGGCTGTCAGTTCTGTGCCCATCTGCAGTGGCGTTTTTAAGTCACTAACAAGAAGACCTAATCAGCATCTGTTCTTGCTATGCCTATGTGTTCCTGTGATTCTTTTTACCATGGTTTTTTTCCACTCACAAAAAAATGTTGTGAAGTCCTAATACAACAGGCAATCTAATTATTTTCAGAAGTAATACCCTGAAATTGTCTCAGTGAGTTCTAAATTACTGATACACTTTACTTGGCACTACACACAATAGGATAAATGCTTGCTTTACTTCTGATCCTTCATTTTTACCCTCCTTTTTCAGGAGAAGCTCTGCTGTATATGTAGCATGCTACTACAATTACTATTACAAGCAATTCTGGACATATTTGCATTTCTAGCTCATCTAAATACTGGGTCAAAATTAATGGCACATTACATGAAATTGATAAGATTTATTTTTCTTTGCATAAAGCCTAAGATAATCTTTTATATGAATCGTAGTTCCAGTGCATGCTGGAGATAGAAAGCACAAGACAGTGTTTCCAAGAAGCCATGAAGATGCTGACATGCAGGATGTAGGAGCAACAAACTCAGGAAAACACTATGAAAAAACATGCACGGTGGTATGCCAACAGATGCAGGAAAGGCAAATCCTACACAGCATTTACAGGGGTCCAACACACTATCACTGCAAACATACAGGTAAGGACAGCAGACCAGAGCCTGCCTCAAGGCAGGGGAGGTAAAGGCACTGCACATCACCATAGGCATGGCCGACCTTTCAAAGTACAGCATGATCTCCCCTCCACCACTGAGGCCACTAGCTGGTACCAAAGAGGAAGACGAGGAAGGTGGTAACCCACCAATCACCTCTGAAACATCTGGTGCCAATATTTTGAAAGGCAGCCTTAAATTCAAAATCACCAAACACATTGGCAAATCATTTCCTTACCCACCCTTTCACAAATACCTCTGCCTTTGGCTGGATCTTTAGGACAGCAGGGACTCAGGTAACTCAGAAACCTAGCCCATTTTTCTTTTTTGCCTCAGAGGAGGTGTGTACAAAATTACATCATTAAATGTTCTCTTTTGGTTGTACCTTGCAAACGTACCCCTGTTTAGCCGACTCAAAAAATGATTAGTGCATTGCACACTCACAAGACAAAGAAATTATAAGAAGTTACAGTTGAGTATACAGAGCACCTTTAACTTGTTAAGCATTGAAGGCAAAAGCACAGTCCATAACCTCAACACTGTAACATATATTCCTAAAACCAGCAGAGCACAGCAATCAGCTCAAATCCTTGCAATGCAGTTGTATCATGATATATTTGCATTGAATGTCATGTTCCAAATTGGAACTGGCAAGCATCTCAGCTGCACACAACAATGCCATATGGAGTTACATCTGATACAGCTCGAGCAGAACTCCCTTCTTATCCAGAATACATCAAACAGTGCCACAGATAGGCTATGGCATTTAAATAGTAATAATGAAGATGCGAGGGCTAAATTAAAAATGTGTTGCATATTAGAAACAATTTGCGCACCAAGGTATAAAAAGGGATTTGCTGGCTTTTGGCAGCAGAACTCAAAGATATGTAAAGAAAAACATTTTATTTAATTACCTATATGCCAGCTTTCTGAACAGAACAATTTTAGGACCAAAGATGTATCAAAAATATTAGCGGAGATTAAAAAGCCCAACAAGCAACAAAGATTTTGCTTCAAGTGAATAAGAGAGAAGCTGAGAACTACAAGTTGTGCATCGCATCAGAACAGGGTGATGGGCCAGGCTGGCTGTCAGAAACAAACTCCACTTTAAATACTGCTTTAAAGCTCTACAGATGTGACTTCTGTGCTTGTGCAAATTGGGTTAATGGCTGATGTCTTCCACTTGCACAAGGAGCAGCTGAGATGCGTGTGTTCCCACCAACCAACATCACTCAAGGAGAAAGAAAAGTAGTTCAAATTTCTAATTTCGCTGCTTCTACAGAACCCATAATTAATACAGCGGCAGTGCACTGTCACTCTCAGTGCAATTCAACCACTTGCTGTCAAGAAAATTAGAACATTATCAGTTATAACCCATTGCAAGAACCAGATCTGTTGTCCAATACATGCCTAGAGCAGACAGACATCAGGCACAATGACCCACGACCATCAAGAACAGAGTTTGAGAACTATACTGTCATTAGAGCCTTGTTAACTAGTGACCAGGCTGCCCATCTTTTGCTGGGAAATTGTTATTCTGTGGAATGGTGCTGATAATACCAAGGTCAGGCAAAAGCACAGTCTTCCACAATAATGGCACTACTACTTCTACAGAGGATCAGATTATTCTAGAAAGCCAAACAAACAAGCTTGTGGCCCAGGATCATTTGAAAAACTTTAAAGATTTATTTAAACTAGGATGTGGCACGATAAATAATGCAAAAACACTGCAATAACTAAATATTTGATGGGTCAAATCCTGGAGGTTTCTCTTCAGCTCAGACTCACTAATGACTCCACTGAGAATGCACGTTGAGTGAAAACAATGTCATTCCTTCAGTAATTTTCATTTCCTGGAGCACATTACTAGCTAGTATTTGCAACCTTTCTTCTCTGAAGGTCTTCAAAGGTCAGAGCACTTCCAAGATGTCCTCTTCTACCAACACAGAAATAGGCATTTCTCAGCCCATAAACAAGGTGACCATACTTAGCCTTTACCTGCTCTACAGTAACACTGGCCCTTGAGCAGAGTGAAAGTGATTCTGATGTTGTTTTCAGAGACCCCCAGATAATGCAATGACAAGAAAACAGTTTGAAGTTAAATATTTCAAAGCTCCAAAGGAAAAAAAACCCTTCAAGTAATTTCATGATTGGTATTAATGCTATAGCTTCCAGTATTCAAATCATTTGGAATATTCAGAAAATACAAATATTATGTTTTGCTAATCACAGCACATCCATGCCTGTCACATCCTGATTTGCCATAATGAAGCACAGAAACTGGCTGCTCTGAGGCACAGTCCAAGGGCCCAACCAACCAAACTCAGAGACAAAATGCCCAACCAGAACAGCAAGCTACAGTACCCTTCCAGTAACTTCATCCATATCAAGGATACTGAGTGCCTGGATTGCTTCTGAGCAGCAGCCCAGGGGCAGCAGTCAGCCTCCGCTCAGACGCACTTTGGCCACGCTGCCCACTAGTGCCAGGGGGATCAGTGCAGGAAGCCCTTGAGACACCTTCACAAGAAGAAAAGCTTTAAATGCCTCAAAATCCAGATTTTTTTTTTTCACTTGGGGACTCTAGAAACACCTAAGAGATTTCAGCTCTCTGCAATTGTGCTGTTTGGTGACAACGTCTCATTTTTGAGCAGTTATCACATGCAGCCACACAACACAAAACAGTGTAATACTAAAAACCAACCTTCCAAAGGTGTTATTCTGACTTGGAGTAACAGCAGCAATACTTTTGCACATGAGGATAGCTCATTATGAATTATGGGTGTGTTCAAGATTTTAGACAGTTTAGAACATAATTTATATAAGACCTTTCAATAAAGGATTCCATGACCTGCTAACTTCCCATGAAGAAAAAGAGTAGAATAAAAGAAACTCCAATTTTCATGGGAATGTGAGCCAGGGTTTAAATCAAAAATGTGCCAAGTACAAGATGCCAGCACAAAGTTGATCAAGTGATTATTTTCACATATTTAGGGACTAACTGCATCATAAAACATGCATTAAATATAACTTGGCTGTGCATGAAATCCTTTTTGACATTCAAGTGGTTACCATTGAACCATACCTCCTTGTGCAAATTTTAACTTCACTTCTATGTAATAATAGTCCTTTGAAAGTAAATGAAATCTGCAAATCTCACAGTTGTTTTACCTTAAAATACCTGTCTTTGTTGCTGACATCTCCAATTTTGCTGACTGATGCAAAGACCAGACAGCTATGCTCAAAATCAACAAGATTATATTAAAGTATGTTAATGTGTAGCTGCTGCCACATGAAAAGACAGTATTTGTGCTTCCTGGTTACAAATAACCAGACATTCCCTAACCTTAAACTGGAGGTAGGTCAAAGCTGTGACGCTCTGGCACCGCCAGCAGCATATACAAACTGAGGAAAACAGAACAAGGGCCTAATGGTCAAATTCTAACTTGTAGCAGTGTATTAGGAGCAAGCAACAGCAAGTCAGAAAGTTCACATGCCATTTAAAACCCTACTATCCTCAGGCAAGCAGGGAAAGCTTTTTTAAAAGCAGCTAATGGTTTGGGATGGCTCATATACTGGCAACTACATGAAGAACTGAAATGGGTTTGATTTCCAGAAAATGAACATTTACAATGTCCTGAAAGGTGCACCAATTTGCCAGCCAAGCTTTGGTCTAGCAGCCACAAATTCCTGTAGCTCAGGAGCAGTTAGATAATCTCTACTACTCTCAGCTTTGTAAAGCATGCCTTAAATATACACATCCAGAAGAATGCTCAGACAAGAGATTTTCCTTTTTCCTTTCTCTCAGTGGTTTCAGAAGACTGAAAGCGCCTAGCAAGATTGCTGCTTGAATTTTTAAAAGCAGATGAACTAACATTAGCTACATCGGGAATCACAGCCCAGAAATGCTAATAACATTTTCTAGTACGGCTCTCATTTATCTTTGAGGTTAAATCACAAAATTTCCCAAATCTAGAATTTTAGCCACAAACTTCAGAAAACATGTAAACGTTTCATCCATTGGTCAACATCATCCTTCTTTCAATCAATAAATCATCATTTGATTTCTATATATTATTAGCACATGTTATAAACTTATGTTGACATTTAATAGTACAGGTTTCATTTCTTCTGTTGCACTTTTTAACTCCAGCTGCTATGCTGCACGTATATCAATCCACAAGTATTAACCAATTAAATTTTCAAGAACACTTAAGTGATTTAGATGTCTCAGTCCTACTTGTAAAAAGAAACAACTGAAATGAACAGGACATATGTAAGAGTAGATCATGAACCGCTCTTGCAGATCTCACCCACAATTATCCTAAAAAGTTTTTGTAGTCTGCTAAGCCTTGCTGCAGTTTCCAAAAATACTATGTAATAGTTTCCCTCCATTTCTTATCCTTCCATTAGCGGGATATTTGGGATATTTGTATTACTACTTGCCCTCAAACCAAATTTGAGAGCATCATTAGACTGTGTAGGTGTTTGTATAGAGTTTAGAAAGAGGCAAAGGAAACCATATCTTCTCTGTGTCACAGCAATCAGGCTCAAAACCCTATAAAAACCCTACAGAATGAAACAGGAATGGTGCATTTGAGAAATCAAAAGTTATCTCAGAAAGTTGCAGAAATTAAACTAAAGCTGCTGGTTTCTCAACTTATTGCCATAAATACTTTTGATTACCATTCTCATGTATTATTTTCACTTCCACATGCATTAATCTCTTGTCTTAGCAAAACCCTGCAGCATAATAATGACATGGTATGTGGACCCTGAGAAAGGAGGTATAGGGAAAAAGGCATCTGGAAATTCTGTCTTTCCCTACAACCCACTTGTCCTAAAAGAGAAAGGACAATATCACCCTTATTGAACACAATTGCCCAAGGAAAAACAGAAACAAAAATTTAAACAAAAAAATCACAGCATATCACATATTTAATTTATTCCTCTCTTGCTAAGCAAGATCTGCTCTTCTTTGTTTTGGGCTACATGAACTGAAAGAAATTCTAAAAGCTGCATCTAACTACAACAGTTTTAGTATCAGCACACACATCCACAACCCTTCACTAAAGAAGATGGCCAAAGCATGGGTCTCACTCCCAAATGAAAGGTAAAATCATTTGAGTGAAAGATTCTCAACAAACAAAAGATAGCTGCTTGTTGCTTATTAAGAAGATAATGGCTAACAAGCAGGTAGGATTAAGCTGTGCAGAATCTGTTGTTCTATTTTTAGAGTCTGCAGCCCCAGGCT
Source organism: Rhabdornis inornatus (assembly GCA_013397075.1). Classification (NCBI taxonomy): domain Eukaryota; kingdom Metazoa; phylum Chordata; class Aves; order Passeriformes; family Rhabdornithidae; genus Rhabdornis; species Rhabdornis inornatus. Next base: position 432,011 of record VWZS01001838.1, on the reverse strand, counting down.
GAATGCTGAGGTACTGGGAATTAGGTGAATTATGCTAACATGCTCCACAGTTGCTTACTAGGCATGCTTCCTATTATCTAGACAGGATAAGACTCTAAAAGAACATCTGTATAGACTGAATAAGAGCCAAGACCTCAGTGGATGATCCCACTAACATTAACTTTCTGTTGAAATTATCTGGACTAGACATGCTGTAAGAAAACTAACAATTTCGAGGATGTTTCTTCCCAAAAGAAATTATTTTAAAAGGTAGTTTAGAAATGCCAAATAAACAAACAAATTGCATTCTGTTCACTTTTGGCAGGATGTAAAAGATAAATAATCTGATCATGTGGAAAAAGAGCTGACTTCCAGTATAAATACATATCCAAATCTCTTTGTGTTATAAAAGGAGAAAACGAGTAGGATTTAGGTCATATCTTCCACCATGTAGAGACCATTGAAGAGATAGGCCCTGCATCTGACTTCCAACACAGTCTCTCTCCTGGTCACTTCACATCTCTGTGCTTTTCCCCAAGTCACAGTGCAAGAGTGGCGATGCCACTGCTTGTCCCATGGACACTTTGTTCCAGGATTCTGAGCAATGCTCATCACTGGGCACCTCTACTCAGATCACCCAGGCTGTGTCTTGTTAGTTAGGACACAGAGTGGAAAAAGCTCCTGAATGGAGTGCTGATACACTCAGGGCTTATGCAAACTGGCAGGACAGATGAAATTCAGCTTGGCGGGACCTGGAAGAAGCCTTGGAAGAACCCAGACTGCACAGACCCTGAAAAGTAAAAGCACATCTGTTGTCAGCAAAGACTAGGAAAGAATCTATCACCACCACCAGATAGGCATGTAAGAAAAATACAGGATAAAAAGGGCAGAGAAACAAAAAACACTTTTCACTCTAAATAACCATCATGTTACGTAAGGGAACAAACAAGTCTGGTGAGCTGAATTAAGTTCACTGGATTCCCAATGAATTGCCATCCCTACTTGCAGGCACAGAAAAATACAAAATAATTCTTTCATCCACAATGGCTTCACAATACAATTTATTCATATGAAGAGGGTAAACAACACAGATGCTTATTTTCATCTGTTACTTACGGGAACACCTCCAAAAATACAAGCAAATTCCTCTGAGCAATTTCGCACCCTTTTCCAACACCGCAAATGATACAGTTGATCCAAGATTTAAATTTCTAATACTGCAAAGCCAAGTCTTCCCCGAGCTGGATTTGGAACAAATCCTTTACATCCAGAGGTAGAAGTTCAGGACAACATTTTGTAACATTTGGAACTGGAAATCATGTCTGTAACATCTATATCCAATGCTTACATTAATACCCATCTGCTCAGATGGCATGGTGCCTACTTGGAAGTCTGCTGAACCTGGTCTCCAGGGCACAGATGCCAAGAAGCTATACATGATTTTCATGGCAACACTGTGGAGACCATACACATTTCAGAATGGCCCTCTCTCCTCACTTACATGGAAGCACTGTTGTGAAAGAAGTCCACTACATTTCTTTAAAAGACAGAAGACCAAAAAATAAGTGAAAGGTGACACGAAGACTAACTTAATGGCCTCTGGCTGCCAATTAGACTGTGGTGCTGCAGCTAAAATGAGAAGATAATACAATACAAAAATACCAGTCGCTGTCCTCCTCACTCTGCAAGTGGGCATAAAATGTAAAGGCAGAGATGAAAGGCTCACTAGCTATTACAGAAAAAGAGAGCTGACAGAGCTCTGAATATACATCAAAGCACCAGCTCCAAGGAATTGGTACTCACAAGAAATGCATTTCTTAGGGCTTTTTATGTCTGGCACTGTTTCTTGCAATCTGTTAACAAACATGGTACATGGGAAAAACACACTTATGAGGGATTGCTTTTGAAGAACAAATCTCAGCTTATGAATATGGAAAATTCTTAGCATAGTGAAATGGAAACAAGACCATGGTCTCCACATTATGTTAACTGATCCAAGCTCGAGTAGCAGAAATCTGAAATCCCAGACTTGAGGAATACTAAATGCAAGTGCACATGGTGGCTCACAATACAGAATGGCTAAGGAAACCAAGGGAAGCTCTGGTGAAAGTAAAGATCATGGCATAGCAATGTCTGAATTTTAAAGCACACTGAAAAAAAATGTAGTAAAATCTGTTCAATATTAAGGATGTGTTTCAAGTAGGAATCTTAACAGTGAAGAGAAGAAAAACATGTCTCTCTGCATGAAATTCACTGGTCTTATCAGATACACACACCAACAGCATCTGTGGCATCCTGTGAAATCACTCTTTTTAAATGGCATTTTGCAGATGAAACAATTTTTTTTGGCACCAGTCTCATGTAGTTTTGAACTGAACTTCATATCCAGTCATATCCCCACACACACAAAGGGCTGACTAAATCATCAACTGAATTTCATGCAATATGGGCATCAAATTAAAAAGAAAAACTAGGAAAAAACACCTGTGACTAAATGCTTGTAACATAATGATAATTTTCTTAACAAAACCAGAAGTCCTGTTGTAAGAACAATTATCTATGCATCCATAATTCAAAATACCATTTATCATCAACAATTACATCAATTAATTATATTAACATTTAATTGTTAAATTACTGTTACCACAAATGGTACACTACATTTGCATCAGGTTAGATTATCTTTATGTGCCAGAGGAAGAGACCTTATCATCCACCACAGCCAGGTCTAGCAGAATTGCCCTTCTGCCCACCAGTGCAAGTCTGGTTGTCCCTCTCCTCTTTGGGATCTTAGCCTAGATACATATTGGCAAGCAGACAACAATTCTTTTTTCCTATTTTGCATACTTCCTTCCTACCAGACCTGGCTGTCCCTCACCATTATCTTTCCACCACCACGTCTCGGAGCCGTATCTCCTGTCTCAGCACTGCCAACTCACACCTCTCCTCGGGGGCAGCCTTCCAGCTCCTGGGACAACCACGTCACAGCACAGGCTGCTGTCTGCCTGGTTAGTCACACCTGGGAGAAGCTGTGGGTCCTTGTGCTAAAGGGCTACACCACAATATGCAAAGTTTGACTAACACCCACCTGTGGGAGTGGCAGGTGTGGAGTGACTATGAAAACCAAGTCACAAGCATCCAAAAATTAGATAAAAATGCAAAAGAAAGGACTTTAGGGTGCCTCCTAGTGAAGGGTATTATCACAGCAGTTCACTCTGCAAATGAAGTTAATTCAAGAGCTGAGCAAATACTGGCACACACCTACATAGGAGTAGAGATGAGACAGTTTACATTTAAACTGGGATTACTCCAATCCTCTTCATATAAAACACATGGTGGTCCTTTGCCTACGTGTCTGAACAACCACTCTTTCATTTAATAGAAATGTCTAGGATAAAGTATTTTCAGAAAGGTGGTAAAGAAAAAAAAGAGATTGGAATTTTGTAAAACCAACACCTCTGAAGTACCAAGACAGATTCCAGAGAGATGGAAAGAATCAAAGATAACCTGAATATCTGACTGACTAGACAGCTTAAAAAAAAAACCCAAAAACCCCAAAACCAACACCAACCCAAATCTCCCATCCTGGATGGTAATGGACTAGATCATATCCTCACCATTACAATCAGGGCTAAAAACACTCCCTAACCCCAGAAACATTAATTAGCTTAACAGGTATCATGTACATATGGTGCACTAAACAGTCTGAATGATTTCAGCTCTGTGACCACAGTCTGGGTACATTGTGTTTATATGTTTATAAGCGTGACATTTGTCAAATTTTGAGAGGCAAAAAAAAAACCACACACCAAAAAATGAGAAGCAAAAACATGTTTCAAAGATAAAAACAATTTTTGTTCCAGCTTTTAGAGGTGACCAAAAACCAAACAACACGTGATTAACATCATTAAGCAAGGACAGAAACAAAGAACAGTACCCTATTTCAATTACCCTGAGATACCAATACATCAAATAGCCAACGATATAATAAACTCAATTTTCTATATCCTGGGATTTTCCTATCTTGGTTGATTAAAACTATCACTTTCCATTCCCCAAACAAGCCTTCCATCTTGGCACACCATCAGGTCAAGAATACTGCCTTAACTTCCTTACCTATGTGACTGGAACTTCCTTCTAACCTTTTTTTTTTAATATTATTTTTTACTTACGACTACTGTAAAACTTGCTGGTGTTAGCATTACAATCTTTCTTTGGTGACCAAGGTGGCTGTATGACAAACATCATTTAAGGCATGTTGAATGTAGTTATTCAGCAAAGTGGAGTGATTAACTCCATGTCAGCACCACTCGTATTGCACTGACCAGTATGGAACTGGTTTGACTGGCAGTGAGATTTGGTGCAGATTCAGAAAGAGCTTGAACTCATTACTCTGGATTTGGTATACTTCTTGGGCCATAAAGATAGCCTATGATGTCCTGCTCTTTTTACAGTAGAAAATTCCAGCCTCAGTCAAGACTTTGCTTGCAATTTTGGCACTTAACCAAACTCCTATATTCATTTGAGCTTTCATTTCATAGATTCATTTCATATATAGATTTGCCTCTCCTGTGAAGCTTTTGAGAGGACAAGTTTCTAAAATTTGCAAACAATTCTATGTTGGTTCCAGCTTTACTTGAGATGAAGTTCTGTTCAAGGCCCTGAATTTCTTACATTGATGTTTAATACTATCTTATGTGATCAATTAGCAATAAATAGCTTCTGACTCTATTTTAATTCTTAAAGCTATTTCGGCTGATTAACAAAGTAGAAAGAACTTTATTTTACAGATTCTTGACATTCAAAAACTACAGGGCAGTTATTTAACTTTCTTCATTTGAAGAAATTCAATAAGCAAACATCTTAAAAAGTAGAAGTCAAAGCCAACTCCTTCAGGATTGTCAATTTTTTCAGTAGAAGAATCCTGTAAAAAGTTTCAAACGGGCAGCTTAATTGCCAAAGGCACAGACTCATCATATCAGACTCTTTATGAATATGGATCTTGTGTATATTGTTTTGGTTGAAGTTGTATGTTCCAAAATGTATAGTACTTTTTGAAATTTTGTATGTTAATTATTTAAATAACTTCTGTTAAAACAGTGTTCTTATCTAAAAGAAAAATGTGCTGAATTTTTATTTTAAGGAAAAACCTCTTTAAAAGTTTAAGATTAAGGAAATTAAATCATATAAATAGGTAAAAACATCTAAGGGTTATGTTCTTATCTAGACAAAATAATAATTATTATAGCTTGAAATTGTCTTTAAACTGTGTTCTCTTTAGCCAACAAAGCACTTTCCCTGCTAAGGCAAAAAACCTTGAATATTTTCCTTCCAGCTAGAAGACAATTTGGAGTTTCACGAACACAGATGTGTGTGCAATGGAACATATCCAAAAAATGGCTTCTTGTCCAGCCAGCTGGTAGCAAATGTGCCAAGAAGTTGAAAGCCCTTTCTATATTGTGTTACAGTATATTGTGACCACCTCAAATTCTGTAAGGCATTAGAGAGGCCTTAGAAGTAGATAGCCATCATCAATTTTAAGAGGTACTATTCTGCTTGGTTTTCCATACTGAAGATCTCAGAAATGTGTTTTAAGAACAGTACAGTTGTGTCTCATAATTGTCATGAAAAAAAGATGGCATATACAGTAATCATTGAGCTGTTACTGAAAACATCACAAGCTTCAACAGCAATTACTTTTCTATGACAAAGAAGCATCCTACATATTGTTGTATAACCTTCCAAAAGACATCCTATTTTTACATGTCGTCTATTAAAAACCTAAGCTTTTCAGGAAATAATTTCTTAATAGTGAAATTTGCCATGAGAGCTATTGCTTATCACTACTCACAGAATATTCCCTCTTCCTACACTTCAGTCCACAGTAGCTTTTGCATTCTACACCGCTGAAGCTAATGAGAATATTGTTACTGGACTCACAAACATTTGATTTTGCACACAAATACATACAATAAATACAGTGATTGCATAACAAGGTACAAATGTGACAGTGCAACAGACCAGCAACTGTAATTTCTGCTCTTGTAGTACTTGTTCCCCATTGTGTTAATGTGTTGTTACAGTTAGACATTACTGCAGCAAGACACTCATTGAATCTTACAGTATTACAAATATTATTCTCATACCTTTATTCAACAACTCATCGGAAGTCAACAAGCCACAGAGACAAGTGGAGCCCAAAAGAACTAGTATTATGACCTATATTGCCATTCGTCAGAAAATGAAGATGTTGACCAATAATGTTCTCTCATATTACATGCCAGCAGTAATAAAAATGTCTTTGACATACCATGCTGCATGTAAGTACTTTGGATAGAAACGCTTGGAAATGTTCAAAGAAAATTAATAATTTAATTAAATTACCGATTGTATCATTACATTGAGATAAACCCAGAAAAGTGCTTCCAGAATCTGTATTATAGGGTAAATAGGTTCCACACTAAATTTCTTTTTGGAGAGTGATTGTTATGTAACTGTTATAATTTACCAAGCCAAATTATATGAACTATGCATGTGGACTCCAGAAGAATCCAACAATTCCATACCAACATGTATTAACGTTTCTGTTTATGCAAATAACTGCTACAGTATTATTTTATTCAAATCAAATACTAAAAAGACTAAACAGAGGAAATGCTAACACGCTGCATACTTCCATGAATCTATTTTCTATCCAACGTTTTACAGAGTACACCAAAATTGTCCCTAGGTGCCAGAAAATAAATATGAGTATAGTGAGATACCTCATTTATTACCTACCTATCTTGCACACTAAAAAAGGAGTTTCAAGCAGGAATTTGTACACTTCATCTGCTTGTTTAAAACAGTTGAAAAGTCGTGCAGCTGTTACTTGGGTAGACAAGGGAGCTGCAATACTCAAACTGGTAACAGCAAAGAAGGAACAAGTCATGTGCCTTGGGCAACAGCTCTGCAGTTGCTCCAGGATTACAAAGAACAAAACGTGGCTCCTCTGCTCTCTTTTGGCTGCCCGCAGAAAGCAGGAACACCTTCAGTCTCTGTGTGCTGACCACGCCACAGGCACCACGTGGCTTCAACCTCCCAGGCAGCAAACACAGGGCTATGTGTGCACAGAATATGTTGGGGAAACAAAACCATTAAAACTTTCAGTTCAGAGGACTATTTTAGTGACATTACAACTAGAACTGAATGTAATCTGCTGTGTTGGTATAAACCCAAGGTCTCCACTGCAAGCAAGTCTGTGTAAACACTCCACTATTTTTTGGCACCAAGTTGTGGACTCCTACTCTGATTCCTCTCACTGCAGTTGTCAGCCTTCTCTTAAGATAGACAGCACAGCTCTTTTTCAAGTAAGTTAAGAAAAACTTGTTGATTTGAATTGTCATAGTTAATTCCTTGAAGGGTAAATCCTGCATCTCCACTAAAGTCAGTGGGAATATTTCCACAGGTTCATTCTACTCAACACAATTCAACATGGAAAATGTTAAATCACTTTAACTTATTAATAAGCATTTATTTAAATAAATTATTGACATGGCCCTTCTGCTTTGAGAAGGACATCTGGGACAGAAACAAAAAACTACCTGCCAATGCATCTAATTTATTAGCTCAGTGATACTGAGTGTACCATTCTCTCCACATTTCTGCAAATTAGACCATTTTCAGCCATGGGTGTGCAGGCAAACCTCACAGCTGTGAAGCTTTCTAGCAAAAAGTATTTAAACCTAGCTACATTTTAAATAAGAAAGACTGGTATGTGAAATGATGGTAAGGGTGCTAAAGTATCCCAGCCAAACCTAATCTTGAGCATAGCATAGAACAAGTTGACAGAAACATTCTTGAAAGAGCAACACAGAGGACTGCTATAGCAGCAGCTTTCAGCTGTGTTTGCTTCCCAAAGAACCATGAGTTCAGACTGATGAAGAGAGTCCAGGGACACTTCACCAATAGCAAAAACCCCAAAATCTTTCTGTTTCTGCTCTGAGTTAAAGCACAAAGGCAGCAAAAGCAATTTTTAAACAGAGAATTCTTGTTTCCAGCTTCAAGATCCATTATTTCATGTTTACACCTTTTGTAGCTTCTTGCATGAAATCCTAAAGTTCCTAATAACTCAGTGGAAATTACACATCAAATTCAGTGTCTACCACACTACTGCAGATGTTACTTTTCAGAAGAATAGGAAGTCCAATAATTAAAGTTCTCATTTGTTTGTGTTGGCAGGACTTAGATGCTGTTTTCTGATATAAAGGGGAAATAGCTAAAGAACTCTGTTTAAAGAATCTCACCACTTTCAAGACAGGAAATTAAGAATATTTAAAAATTATTTATGAGGGACTAGGTTACACCTTCTCAAACAAACAACAACAAAAAAAGTATCTCACTAATATCTCAGCATACCTAGTAACAAAGAAAGATTGTGGAATCCTTCCATAAGAAAACTGGTAAAAACAAAGAGTGAAATCCTAATTCCACCAAGGTTCAGGCAAAGCTGGCACTAATAAAATAATTCCATGAAACTTTGCTACTTATTTCATTGAAAACAGAGCTTCACTCCATTTTTTTTCTTTTAAAAAAATAAGTTAAGTTCAATTTAATGGGGTGTCTATTTTTATAGAAAGTTTCTGCCAAAATAGTTCAGAAAACAACAGTAGTAATTTTCAACTCCTACCCCACCAGGAATTTACAGCTTTACCATCCTAAAGGTTTAATAGTCTTGCATGGATGTATCCCACTTAACATGTTCTATAGATTATCTCCTGCAGTGTACACATTTCTGAAAGCTCTGCTCCTCACAAGCTAGCTTCACAAAAGACCTTTAAGAAAAAAAAATTATTTTAGGATAGTTTTTGAATGCAGCAACAGAGATGTTGTTGCTAGGAAGAGGTGAATATGAAACAAAAGTAGCTTACAAGCAACACACTTGGACCAAGGATAGAATGAAACAGGACAGGAGACAAACATGAACACTGGACCAGGAGCACAGGAAGTAACACAGGCTTTATGCAGTGCTCCCAATGAGTAAATAACCTCTCTTAGAAGAAATAGTGCATCTGGCAGCTGTGTTCTTAGCAGTTGCCTTCCACGGACGACACTGTCATATGAGTCCGTTGAACTCGTAAGCTGCTCTACACGTGCAGTGAGGAACCTTAGGAATATTACTCATTACCAGTAGGATTCCCAATCAGTCTATCTTCTGAAAGTTACATCTGCATTTATGCTTGTTATCATTACACACAGCTGCTTAATAACAAAATCCACAGTGTGTGTGGACACCAGAGTTATCACATAGAATTTTAAATGAAACCAGGAAAAGTCAAAATCACAGGCTGGACATCAAGCACTACAACTCAGATTCTCAAGGTGAACAGATGGTGTTACCATTTTCTATGCCAGCAACAGTGCTGGAGATTCCCTTCATTGTTAAAAGATGCAAATTGAAGAAGAAATTAACCCAAGCTCTAGTGTGAACAACACTATCTTAAAAGACGGTAGTTGGCTTCCAAAAAAAGAAAAAATCTTATCAAGGTGCTGAGTCACAATCATAAAAGGTACTAGACTGGCAGCCTCAAAATTATTCAGAAGTTCAAATTATTTAAGGATGCGGCAAGCTTCTAGAGGTCACTGTTTACTAAAATTATCTACTTTTGGCACACAAGTATGAGGCTCCAGCAAAATTAAAAGATTCTTCAATGTAGAAATTATTACTTCCAGGTTAAATTCAAAATTAGGTAGTGTTACGTACAGAAGCTTAAATCAGAGGACAAATAGGTTTTTCCTGCCATTTCATTATAGGGACTCACCTCTGCTCTCTGAACTATTTTAAAAGAAGATTTGATTAGGTGAAGTAGAACATAAATACACAAGATTATTTTTAAGACATCCCTTTTCTGCAGGCACTATGCCTATGACCACTGACCACTATTTTTCTGTAGAAACCTCTTTTAGTAAGAATACCCAAAACCCAAAGCCTCAACTAGAACCTCTAAAGAAACAGCCCTGATCGGGTTAAAAATGTTTGTTATGAACTTTACAAGAAGAAAGGTTCAGATACCTGACTGTGCTACTGGAAGTTTTTAATGATTGTCCCAGTTTGGTTTGGGTATATCTACGCAACAAAGCATTGAACTGCTGTGCAAGTAACCCAGCTTTATCCAAAAATTTACTCCTCTTCCTTCTTTTATGCAAGTTTTACAACCAACCAGTCAAAGCTGTACAGGACTTGGAAATGGGTCCTTCCAAGAGCACAACTAGACTTTTGAGTGCCTAAAAGAAAAGACTACACATGTTACAGTGCGTGGTAAGATTATGCTTAGTTATCATGGCCACGGACTTGCAATAAATAAATTCAAACAGACTAAATTCAAGGAGATGTGTAAACATTAATTGTATAGATATGTAATCCAGGAGAACACAGGTTTGCCTCCAGCACCCAATGAAAAACTTGCCAATGACTGTATTATTTGATTGTCTGATGTAAGGTTCTTACCTCTCTCATGTAGACATCTGACTTGTGTGCAAAAAGCTAAATCCATCTCAAAACTCATCTGAACCTGCTGTTCTAGACATCTGCTGTGTCCATCATAGGCAGTAGAATAATTTCAGCAAGAATTCTAACTGGTTACTGTTTGCATAACATTAAGGTAATGTATTTTTGTCCCTAGGTAGTAACATCGCACGTGAAAGTAACAGCAAAAACTGCAACATTCGACATCTTAGAATTCAATAGTGCCTCCCTTCCTTAAATTGCTAGGGTGACTAAACCTCATATAGGTACCAACTAGACGTTCCAGTTCATAAGGCTAAAAGCACATCAGTGACATGCACAACTCAGAGGATTTTTGATACTTTGAGACTTTGTTCTGAAAGGAAATAACCCATCTTGCTACTTTTCTATAGTTACTCCACCTGTCTTGGTGGTTTTGTTTTCCACCTCTTGTTTTCTGCATATCACAGTGTCAGAGAAGTCCATCTACTTCACATCATTGAGAAAACTCAGATTGTATCAACATCATCTGATGGGATGAAATAGACCAGCTCTTTTTTCTTTGCTAATATGTGCTTGGAACAGGTAAGAGTGATTAAAGATGTATGAGACCTGTGTACTACTCAACTTCTGTAAATTAATCTCTTTCCACTCCCTTGCAAGTAAAATCATTAACAAAAACTGACCCAAAACCAGGTAATGTCATTCACTTTCTTTTTGTGAAATGCCTATTATAACTTTTTTTTTTATTATTTTACTGTGCATTAAAGTGAAACCAGCTGTCTTGGGGCAGAGGAGAAGAGCATTTTGCCCCCAAACATTAACATGGTCAGCCTGCTCAGATGTGACACTGAACCCCACAGCCAGCAAAGAAACCCAGCCTTGCAAATGCTCTCCTGCATGCCATTGAACCACTCCCATCACAAGCTCCTGGCTGGGAATGGTAATTCCACCCAGGACCTCATAAATATTTCTCCTGTGTGAATTACATGAAAATGGCTACACTCTACTGAAAGAACTGCAACAGATCAGTATATCCAAAATAAGAATTGGATTAAGAAAAAAGTCCTGGCCAGATGGAATAAATAGGATAGACTAGAGGTCTCCAGTTTTCTGATCTGGCTTTCTCCTGAACTTGGCAATGCAAACCACTAGCCTTGCTTTTTGGCACACTCGCACATGTGAAGTAACAAAGCAACAAAGCAAGCTACCTTTATACTAGCAACCTTTATATTAGTCTCCAGGTAACCCTGACTGCCAAGGAATTTATAGCTTCATTCCATGGACAGTGGAAAAGACACTAATGATTTATCAAGCTATCTTCAAGGTAAAATTCATCTTTCACACACACACGAGCCCTCACAAGCTTTTGACCAGCTATACACCATGACATTTTATACATGAAGCAAAGTTTGTCAGGAAAAACTGGCAAGCATTCCTGCACCTCTCTAGGCTGCTGACAGAGGTATTCTACCCATTAGTATCTAACCCCAACTGCTGAACCTCCTAAATCAGAAGTTGTGTCTCTCTAGTCACTAGCTGAAGAAAAAAAAGTAAGAAAAATATAATCCCATGCATGGAAATACTCAATCTGATTAGATGCTGCCTCTATATTATAATTAAAATAACATACACTGTACATATCATGTTTTGAAGACAACTGGACCCATACAGCATAAACATTTATCATCTAACGTGGTCACACTGGCTGGGCTCACTGAACAGTAGTTACATGGATAATACTGTGCTGCAATGTGGTATAAGATTTTCTAGGCACAACTTTAAGATAGCTACTTTAAAAGGAACAAAGACCAGCATCAACTAAAATTGTTCCCCTTCCAAAACAATATCAATACTATATTACAGTGCTATATTATGCAATATTTCTAAACCCAAGCAAAACATGAATTAATAATATATAGATGCATGTATTCAGAAAAGTATAAAATGAACCAGTACTTGGTTACTTGGGCCTTGCAAATCAAAGGATATCCTCCTTCCAATTTTATATTGCTAGAAGGCTTAAAAAGCTAAAGCAATTCTTGGCAGAAATGAAGCAGTGGAAAGAAGCAGAGCATTAGTAGTCACGTGAATCAGTCAAAGCCACACAACACATAAAATTCTATAGTGTGTACTATCTGGCTTTGAAATCTGCTATACATAGAAAATACATATTTTTTCTCATTTAGAGATTAAACATTTTCATTTCTAAGAAGTGTACCAGTCAGTACCCTTCTTCTAGTTCCTAAGACTTTTAGAAACTAAAATTTACAGTGATACAGCAGCCTTTAAAATGAAAAATATAAACACACTTGCTAATATCTTGCTCAAATTCTACCTGTAATTTTTTTAGAAAAAATCAGACCCTTTTTGCCAAAGAACAGATGAAAACAACTCTATAAGACTTGTTTTTCATTTGTCCTCACTTTTTGAAAAAGCAAGGTTTAAAATAGTCCAAGTGGCCATTGCAAAGAACTGTTCCAGGAATGCTTTGAACAAAAGTGCAAATGATACTTCAACCTCATCCATCTCCATCGAAAGCAAATTTGGAAAAGCTAAGTGGAAAAAGGTTAATCTTCAAGAAATCACACATCCCCACAAATAGATGCTCTCACAAGGACAATCAGTGAGGGAGGAGGGAGGACAGGCTCTATAGTTCCTCAACAACTAGAATGAAGTTGGAGCATAATACTAAAATGTTGATTACCATTACAAGTTCCAGACAGCTCTATAGGCTCTATGTCCTGAAATGGCCTCTCCCTTTCCCATCTTCCCCCACCACTTTGCTCCCCACAGCCTCAAGCGGACCAAGAGATAGGTTCACTATCACTCCCCACTTCCAGATAATGGCATTGTGTGCTTCCAGTGACCATGAGAGATGCTGGCTGTGCTTCCTGACTGCATTAGTTCCTACTTGTGACTTGCAGCAAGAGTACTCCCGACAGCAGCCATCCCTCTATTTTGTCTCACTGGTTTCCTATGGAACAGCTTCAGCCGCCCCTACCACGGCAAGACTTCCTCTCAGAGTTCCTCTAAGCCCTTATAAAGGCAGATATCCTGGTGCAGTCAGAGCAAGAGTCTGTTTGGCAGCACTCTGGTTGTACCTTCAAAGCCTAAACTAGCTCTGTTTAGAGTCAATGTAGCTATTAACTCCATTTTCATAACACAAGGTTCCTTATTTTCCACCAACTGGCAACTAATTCCCATGCAAAGATACTAAACAAAATATAAGATAAATGGCTGCCTGTCTCTAAGTAAAACACCATGTTGCAGAATAGCTCAGTGTTCAGTAAGAAACGTACTCTGTTTTTGTCCCATGATAGAATATCAAGGGGTGAATTCACCATGGTACAAAAGTAACAAGCAGCACTCATTTTATTTCTCTTCTATGTGTATTCAGGCTTTCCATGCTAAAAATTATAAAGCAAGATGAAAGGGCACATCTAACTCCAATCCAGCTATGCTTTACTCCTCCTAAACCTCTGGATATGGATAAATAGCACCAAGAGGCATTTGAGATTCCCCTGCTTCCTCTGCACACCTGATTTGCTAACCCTGAAGCATGAAGTTGGCATAATTTTTTGAGAGGTTTTTTTTACTGTTATCCCACAATTAAATTATTTAAATCAGAGGGAAAAAAAGGAGGTAGGATGGGAAAAGATATACACAAGTAAATCTCACTGCACTAACGAATACAATGCTATTTGACAGACCATATGGCTGGCACAGTATTCTTGGAAGAAAATCTTCAACACACCACAGAAGCCTTAGACAGGTTGAAAGCCCACCAGTCAGCCCCATGCCTCCCTCCCTTTCTTCTCCCACAACTAAAGAAGACTCATAGGAAAAAAATATAATCCTCAGCTAGGCATAAAAACAAGTATTCAACTGGACATCAAAATAAAGCAAACAAAACACAGAGGATGTGCAGTATTTGTAACTTGGGTGTCTGTCAGTCAGCACAGCTCTCCTGCAGGCAGGAACCTGGAGGATCACACTCTCCTGCTGTGAGTAAACCTCTGGGTGCCAGGCGAGTGCCAAGCAACTCCCCCAAGGCCCTGGGCATGGCCAGAAGGAGGCATCTTTTCTGATAAATGGAAAATACAATTTTTTCTTAAAGCTCCAGCTTCCTTCCAATAGCTCCACTCATTTTGGTGATCAAATGGCAGCCACTCTTCCCACCTGCCAGACCAACATCTCTGTCCATATCTGCTCACAACAGCACTGCCTCAGCTGCAAGGGCATCTAAACCAGGTTTAGTCTCTGCCTGCCTTGTACAGCCAAGCCAGATGGAGATGGTGGTTTCAAAGTTGTAGCTCCAGAGCAGTCCCACCAGGTTTTAAGACACATGTAAACACAACTGCTGAGCAAGGGGGAATTGAACAGTCAGCATCTTACAGAGCCAGGCCCGTATATGGATGTTCTTAATATGGCACTTGGTACTTTGCTACTAGAGACACAAATATTTTATTTTTGGATTACAAGGGCTGCAAACAAGGTATGCCAACTAATGTCAAACAGAATAGCTTTACAAATTCCAGGAAAGTTACGTGCAACGTTTAGACAACACATACCCAACAACAGGCTTATTCGTAGTTACAGTAATAGGAGACGAGACATATACTCAAAATAAATGACCCCATTGGAAAATTCAAAGCACATTACTATAATTAAGCCAGAACATTTTCTGCAAAGTCATATTATGTAGACTTTTTAAAGTAAGGTTTATATCTGTTCATAAATTTTGGTATTGAGATATCATAAACTTGATTTTTCCAACATTTTAAAATACTATCTAGCACTGTTCCTCAACAGATTAGTTTTTAATTCCTTGTAAAAACATTTTGGGCAAAGCTAGCTGTCAGAAGTTTATTAACTACAATGACATAATATTAAACTCAAATATGAGTAACTCTTTTCAGCAACTAAAAAAAAAAGTACTACTAGGCACTATGCTTATACATATCCCTCACATAGGGGCACTGTCTCTCCAGGTACATGATTGTCCAAGCCCCTTCTTTGATTTCTAGTTCATCTCCAGTTTATGAGTGAAGGTAAAAACTGGTTTATGATCAAAGATCTCTATTCATGGATGCGCACTGCTACTGGATGCAAGTGTCAGCCCCTACTACGGCACTTATGACATACTCCCTTCTCCTAATCTACCTGAAAATGCCACAGAATTTTTCGTTCATTAGGGCTTATCAATTATATTTATTTGAGTCCACTGCATTCACTTGTTTCTGGGAAATCATCTTCCTTAGAGGAAAAAATGTTATCTATTTAGCACATCCTATAGATAAAAATAATACAGGTTTTACATAATTAGCAGCTGCAATATTTTATAGGGAATTTGTATTACAAAACTATTATTTATTCATTTTCTTGCTCAAACAATGAAATGTTGCTCAGTGATCTGTCACTGGCACGCTTTTAAAATTAAATACCAGAAATAAATTGCCTTAGGTTAAAGAAAATAATCCAGCAAACAAAACAAAAGCAAAAACAGAGCAATCTCAGCAACATATCCCGTTTTCATCCTTATCTAGCTCTAGCCAACACCCACTTCCACAAAGAACTAGAAGAAAAAAGTAGGCCCTGCCGTATGTCCCGGAGGTTTGCAAATCTGGGCTGTTAAACAGCAGGAACTGGCAAATTCCCCAAGTGCAGAGTCCTAAAAAAGATGCCTGCCAGATACTTCCCTCTCCTACTCCAAAGAGGCTCCAATTCAATGCCTTCCACAGCCTGCATCTCTGGCAAAAAGGCTGCATTTCTGCATACATTTAACTGCAGAATATTCAGTATCTGCACAAAATTGTTACACTCCACCATGGCTGAGCATGGCATCATACCTGCCATGCTCACAAATTGCCCAGTTCTCAAACCAGACAGTTCCTAGGTGTTCTTTCACTGCCTTTAAATTGAAGGCAGAGAGAGAGAGCACACAAAAGAAAGTGGAAAAAAAAAAAGAGTGAAAGCAAACATATACAAAAAGTGCATGCAGAGCCAGATTTTTTTTCACTGTGGAGTTTCAAATATTCACCACTCAAAATTCAAACCAGATTTTCAAGAACCTAGGCCCCAGTGGTTTCTATTGTGATAGTTAACAATTTGATAGTTAAACAGATTTTAACAATCAGTTATTTAGTTAACAGCTAATGAACTCTACTAAAAAAAAGCCCTCTTACAACTTAAAACCACATTTCTTTGCACACAAAGCATTTCAGCAAAATGTCATGCTCTATATTTTGCAAGTCCTTGCTATTTATTTTAGAAAATACGAGAAAATCTCTCATAGCTGGGACTTTTTTTTCCACAATATGTCACTTTCCACACAGCTGTGAGAGGATGAATTGTGGCAGTGAAGTTCATGGTAAGGATGAGATTTTGAGTAGAGGAATTCCTGTTCACTGAAGGTCATGCGTCAGAAATACCCTTTTCAGTATATCAGGCTTTAAAAGGACAACACCTCACTTCCTGGTCTGAGCTGAATCTGCTGTGAATTTTCAAAATAACACTGATGCGTTTTTAGTGGTTCAGTTTGTAATGGCTAAATCTGCAGTTAAAAACCCCCAAAGCCCAACAACAACAAAAACAAGGCTATCATCCTGTAGCTGGCTGCACTCAGTATGTCTGCTTGTGGTTTACTTGCAGAAAACTTCAACAACAGAGGAATTACTTTATTTTAAAGAGCAGGGGGAAAGTAATATTTTCCCATTATGATCTGTTCCTATTTATCTTTAGACACACTTCTGTGAGGAGGGAATATAAAGTACTTTTTAGTTTTAATATTTATTTTATTTGCAAACCATTTTGTTTTGTGCTTGAACACAAAGAGCAGAAAACAAAACAAACTCAGAGAAAAGAGAGCTATGACTATATTTTCTCCACCCACTGCCAAAAGCACTACAAAGAATGGAAAAAACAATGTTTCACTTTAAGCCCCAGAACTGGTTAATCAAAGCAGTTGATGATCACACACACCAGCTGGGAAAAAAATAGCCTTCTATCCATACTGTACTCATAACTGCTACCTCTGGCAGCCTCAGATGGAAAACAGGAACTGCCATGCTCCTGTCAGAGGTCTGCAGAGTGAGGAAATCTTCCAGCAACCCCCACAAAATGCACTGAGCCAAGGTGCAAGAAACCTCCTAGTGGGCAGCTACTGAGTGACCAGAGCAGCAAGGACACAGCAGTGACCCAATCCCCTCAGCATCTATTTGGATGCATCATCACCTGAGGATGAGATATCAGCTGGGACTGGAGGTATCAGAAGAGCCTACACAGTTTTGTAATTAACATAATAAGGCCTTGGTGTCAAAGATACACTTTTCTATATAAGCAAATTTTATAAATCATGTGGAATAAGTTTGATATAACCTAATAACCTTTCAGTACATCTTGTGAGCATACTTTTGTGCCAGGTTATGGGATCACACTACACTCAGATTGGTTCATAAGACCCCAGTGGATTGTGCGTGGCCTGTGATAAGCTTCTCACAAGCATTTTGACAACAATATCAAGGCTCATTTATCAGTGACACACCTCTCTGGGGAAACACTGAGGTTCTTCAGACATTATGTGGGTTTCTTTGCAACTACGACCGCAGTTTTTCCTCTTCCTCCTCTCCCTGCTCAGACAATACTACCTAGCAGGACCAGCAGCCCAGACAGCTCTGATTCACACTCTCCTGCAGAAAGCAAGTGGGTGAGGAACTGAGCTTTGCCACCTTTATTTAAGGGAAGAAGCACTCAGCTCCCAAGCAGATCTCCAAACAGTCCATCCTTGTGCTCCGTGTTACCTTGAAGAAAGTTTTCTCCCATGCAGGTCTTCCCCACCAGGTTTTCAACTGACCTGTCTCACAGAAAGGGGTTTCACAGCCAATAGAGTGACCCAATCCAAACTACCCAACTTAGCACTATTTAGTAGTCCTCTTCATGAGCCAGAATGGGAATAAGTGTCACAGAGAGTGTACCTCTTCACCCATCTTTTGTTCCACAGATTCTATGGAAAAGGAGGATATTTACCCGGCTCTCTTAGTTCTTTAAAATATGATGGGGGAAGGGGAAGAAGCAAGGGGAGGAGAGGGGAAAGGGACAATAGGAATATTTAGCCCTAATATTTAAAACCAGCACAACGTACTTTTAAAGCGCTACAGGCCTCTGGACTGCCCTTTTGAAGCTGAGTCTGCAAGTCAAAAATACCACACAATTACTCAAACAAAACAGATCCTTCCCAGCTTTTGATCCATACTGCTGCAGGAAAGGTGGTTTACCTTCAAAATCAGTTACTAATATTTGATAAATTTCTACCTGATCTGTACAGTGAAGAGGAAGATTTTGTCTGGTCTTTTCTCCGTAGGCAGTCTGAAGCACATTTATTTTTACTCTGAGAACCAAGAGATTCAAAGCAGTCTCCAAATACTTCAGAGGAAGTTACCCTTATCAGTAGTCTTTACAGAAGTCCTGTACACCACATACTTGGGATCAAGATGAACGTGAAGTCTATAACCTAAAGGAGGTTATATATGCAACTACCAGCATAGCTCCCTTTTCAGCATTGCTTTGCAGTATTAAAATCATCCTTTAGGTAAGTGGAAAAGCACTGGCTACAAAATACTGTCTTATCCCAGATGGTGATGTCATGATTATGTAATATTATCCTCCAAAGATTACTGTATATTAAAGAATATGCTGTATTTCCCAGGCTTCTCCCTTGCATAACTTCCCAGATGATTTGCATCATTGAACAATAGGAAACAAGGCTCTCCAGGCTTGACAGGAGACTGCCTTCCCCTACACAGGAATAACTTCTCTTGCTCACTAAATCAGGGTTCATCTCCCTGTGGCCTCCCAAAAGATTTCACCACACACCAAGTTAAAAAAAATTTGCCCCAGCAAACAATCCCCCACCCCAAAGTATCATAGCTCAGGATCTGTACTCCAGCTGTTTCCTGGGCGCTGTTAGTCCTGGGGAAAGGAGGCACTGTTTCTCTGCAGCACAAGGAAGGCTCTGAAGCCTTGTGATTAATTAAGCATGGTCAGCTTGACTCTCCTAAGGAGGAATGAGGAAACAGAGGTAGAAGAACCTGTTTGATGAAACTTTGAGCACTGAAGCCTGAGGCAGGAGCTTTGGTAGAATTAAACACTGTTTCTTTTTCCTCCCCTTTGCCTCCAATTTCTTTATAACCCATATACTGGCAGGGTCAATGAACACACAAGACACCGAAAACAAGGAAACAAACCCTGGGAAAGATATAATCAATACCCCTTTGAATCAAAGTGGCCCAAGCCTTCTATACAAGCACAGATTTAGAATTTCATAAAAAAAAGAACCCAAACCTTCCCTCATATCTGTCATGCTGTTAAAAACTTCAGTATTATTTCAGATAAGATATTTACTTCTACATGCTACAATAACCAGATGCAAAAATTTTAGCCATTTTCTAATCATAATAGCAACAAATTATGAGAGGACTGAATCAGTCTGACTATTGTATGTACATTTCTCATGCTTAAGGCATATAGATTTCCTTGTATAACTTGTAAAAACTACTGTGAAGAAACAGTTTTCCCCTTAAGCATGACTAGTAGTGAAATCATTTTACTCACCCTTAGTTCAAATAATGCCAACAACACTGCAGTCACTGGTAGCAAATGAACTAGTGGGAGAGGAGAAATCTAGTCCAAACATCCTTTACAACCTCTCAATCTCCATGCACAACATGGCATATTGAGATGCCAATACAACACGAACAGCTCCAATGAAAGTCAAAAAAGCTAAATGTGAAGGGCTTTGCAATTCATGTGAAAGTGAAGAATTACACCAGTACATGCTTCTTTACCCAAAGGTCTTGATTGTGCATTCAATACATTCATCAAATTGATATCCACTTAGGAATCTACTGATGAAAAGTACTGCACAAATTTGCTGTTATTTTACTCTACATAAGGGAAAAAACATGTAAAAATGCTCCTAAACATGACAGTAAAATTGAAGAAGGATCTTCCTTTTGTCAGTAAGCATCTGGTATCTTGCTTCATCCTCTTGATGTCTCATTTTTGTATTAGAGTTCTAATTAGTACAGTAGACAAACAATGAAAATGTAAGAGTGATGCAGTCCCAGTAGATCAGCTATCTTTACTCAAGTGCTGTACATGCCTGTGTACGTACAGAGCACTGATGATAAACGCCACAAGCAATACTGGTAGTCAAAAAAAGCTGACAGCAATAACCTAATTTTACTTCAGAGGCTAGATCTAATCTTGGGACATGATCCTGTCAGGAACCAAGAGTCATAAACTTACTGGAAATCAAGCAAGCTCAGCATTGCACTGAAGACACTCAGCACCTCACAGGTTCAAATCCATACTTTTTAAAAGTCACTTCCTATTTGTCCTTTGTTTACCCTGGCTTATCCTGAACAGTGAGCTTTTCCGACACAGAGATAACTTTGGAAATGATTACTCTCATATTCTTTGATGATTTCAAAAGGCAGGAAAGAATCTCTCCCCTTTCTGAGGGCCACCCAGCTGAAGCAAAGAACATGATTTTTTTCAGGCATGTTAATAGGAGCTAGTAATAACTCAGAGTTTCCTTGGCCTTGAAATACCTGACCAAATTTGCTTTTGTTCTTTCTCAGTAACATACTTTGTTCCTGTATCTGCTGTCAAACAATTATGTTTCAAACAACCCTAAAAGGGAGGCTGTCCAACAACTTCCAACCAACTTAATCTCCTCCTATAACACATATTCACTGCCCTAATGTGTTTTATGCATTATACCTGTCTCACAAGTGGATGGAGCCAGTGGGAAACACAGTATAACAAAGTAGGTCTTCAAATTAAGCTTTCAAATGATTAAACATGTTAACTGTAACTAAAGCTGCTACTAGTCTCACTTTCTCCAGGAGAAAAAAAAAGGAACAAGACAATACACAAGCATTGGAGAACAGCATCTTCTTTCCTAGATCCTAACAGTGAAGAAAAAAACCCAAATGTGATGGGCATATACACCCAAATAAATGAAGATTAAATATTTTATCCCCTTGCACCCCTATTTATGCCAGTTATTCTGAGCCAAATCCTTGTTTTGGTTTGTTTTTTTTTTTTTTAAAATCAAGCTAGGAGATTTGGTAAATGCAGCCTGTCACCACAATTTCTTAATTCTGCTGGGAGCAGAAGAGAGGTACTTCTCAACTGAGGAGCTGCTAACAGCAACCAATGAATCAGGGATTACAAGTACCAGTAGGAGAAGAAGGTACAAGAGGGAAGTGGAGCTAGAAAAGTAGTATCCCTTAGAATAACAGGATTAAAAGAAGACTGAGCCTGTGGGTTTGAAAATGTAAGCCTTGGGACATGAGCTCTGAGCTTCAGGGCAGATGCTTTTGGGACGCAAAGGAATTACCTAGATGAGTTCCTTGATTACAGCTCTTACCAGGAATCTGGTTTGTAAGCAGGGATACTTTCAGGGCCCCTCCCATATGCTCTCTTTTCTGCTGTTCTGCAGCCTTGAGATGAACATCTAACATACTAGATTCATATTTTAAGAAGCGAGGACACAAACATTAACTTCATTATGAAGTGGTGATGACTGATAGAGTCTCACACTGTACAATGGACCTGCCAACAATTTTAATAAACAAATTTGTATTCATCTAGTATTCATTCAATTCCAGGACATATTCAAAACATTCTGTCACAAAAAAGTTTTTCCCTAACCAACATTACTTATGCAGCAAGGTAAACCTGTGACACCAGGAGAATTTGTTGTATTTAGGCATCACATCTTTTCACATTTGTCTACAGAAAGAAAATCATAGCTTCTATGAGGTGAAAGCTATCACAGTATTATAAGCCTCCAGTATGAAATAAAGCTATTAACATACTTCCTTAAGCTGCTACTCTAATTCCTGTTCATGAGCCACATATATTTGAAAGACGAAGCAAATCCATTAAAAATATTTTAAGGGCACTGGTTTCTTCCTGTAGATCACTGAGCAGTGTACTGCAAAGTCAATATTACGTTTTGGATAGCCATATAAAAATGTGTAAGTTGTAAGTAAAAGTACATTCTCCTCAACAGATGAAAACTAAGTAACTGAAGCCTTACATTCACCACCTTTGCACACCAATGCCTTCAGCTTCATCTAAGATCACATAATTGATATTCCCATCACTGACTACTTTTAGTATGATGGACCTTAAAATCCACGTTTCAACACTTTCTGTAGCATCTGCACAATACCTTTTGGATGAAAGAAACATAGGTAAAAAGCTTTACTACACTTACAAGTCTAGATGTTAAACTTATACTGATCAGGGAGGGCAATACTATATACAATATCAGGAAACTAAAGATAATGCCCCTTCTTCACTGTGAAAGGGTGGTAATGGATATGCTGCATCCTTCTCCCACTTCATTTGAGCTCCAAACACACTAAACTATGAATAATTTTGCAAAGCAACAAGGAGCAGCTAAATGAACACCCCCTTATAATTTCCCTAGAACCTCTCTTGCCAAAATCCATTAAGCCCCAGTTGCTACAATCTGCTCCAAATTTTTCCCAACTGGGGTTAATCCTGAAGCACAACATGTAAACCCCAAGCCATGTCAGCACATCCGGGGCAGTGCATCTGTGGCTTTTTCAAAACCAGGGACAGCCTTGTGTAAACCACAGGCTAGCAGTCTGCCAGGGAGGCAGCACCAATATAATCTCACTGCATCTGTTTTATAAACACACTCAGGTGTTGGGCTATCAGGCTTTGCTGCACTGCACAGCTGCTCCACAACACACACCAGCTGTACTTATTCCCCCTTCACACCACTCCAGCTGGAGGATCCTAAGCCTTTCCACTCTTGGTAACAGAGACAAGACCCTTAAATTGTAAAATTAAATGTTCTGTTTCCTTCTAATGATTGACTAAAATGGAAGTCCCCCTTCCTCCAAATTCAGTGCATGAACAATCAAACAAACACTTTGACTTTACATTTTGTCTGCTGTTCTACCATATTAACTGCAGTTATGGGGCTATAAAGAATAAACAAAATTCTAAGTTAGGATGGCAGCTTTCAAGGTTTGAAGCTTTTCAAAACAATCCATTCTGCATTTGCACATCCAACTCTTCCAGCCCTTTGACTGCTTATATATCTGTTCATATACAGGTAGGCTCAATACCAGAGGCATTCTGAGTAATACACACAGGATAACCCCCAGTGGTAATTTTTTCACTGGAACAGTAAAGCTGGTGCTGCCCCCAACTAGTCATCCAGAGGAGCAGCTCAGCTTCCAACTACAGACTCTGCTTTGACAGACCGGAAACCTGGTTTTATAGATCCACACCCCTACAGAAAAAGCTCCAGTGTCAAGAAAGTAGCATAACAGAGGCCCTGCATTTCTGTTTGTTTACTACAACTGAGGGAAAGCATCCTCACAATAAAGTGGTTGGAGAATTGAAACAGGAAAAAAACCCCTACCAATCAAGCCATAAATCCATTAGCCTACAAAAGGTAAGCTACAAGAAGGAAATAGAAATGTAATGGTAAGAATCCTTCTTTTACAAAAGTAAAAGGAGAGATTGACAGATGGAGAAGCTTCAGGACCAAAAGAGGTATCTCTAGAAGGTATCAGGCAGAAACCTTATTCCACTAGTCGAGATCTCAGCCCCTGTCTCCCCACTGTAAAAGTGAAACTGACACTCGCACTGCAAAATTGTGAGATTAAAACCACAATGCTTGTGCCATACTTCTGGGTAAGATGGAGAAATCTGCATCCATTACACTTCCTCCCAGGAATTCTGTTAAGATGACTATACTCAAGATTTTTCCAGACTCAGATTATTTTGCTAATGAGTTTCATTACAACCTGAGACAGATAAGATCTATGTATCACTCCATGTAAATCAAAAGCACACAAAGCCCTCTTCTGGAATCACCG
Organism: Rhabdornis inornatus; assembly: GCA_013397075.1. NCBI lineage: Eukaryota > Metazoa > Chordata > Aves > Passeriformes > Rhabdornithidae > Rhabdornis > Rhabdornis inornatus. The sequence goes on along the minus strand of VWZS01001838.1, from coordinate 407,612 downwards.
ATATAAAAGGCTGGATTATTCATTTTTAAAGAAGATTTTATACCTAAATTAGAGTGAATGTTTGTCCCATCATTTCCATTACTGACATGCTCATTTGTCCGAAGGAATGATGTAAGTGGAAGCAAAAGCAATAATTAAAGAAGAAAGAGGAGATAACATGCTATATCACAAGCAGATGCAGGACAACTAAGTACGTAAAAACTTGCATGACCAGTTCACAGCATACAAGATTATAATGAAGTTATTACACATTATCTCACAGCTTACACAAATTTCAGAAAATAACGTAATCAGGACCAGAAATACCTTGTGTACTGTGAAAGTTAATTCACCAACTCCACCTGTTACCAGAAACACTAAGGAAAACCAAGCAATACTGATGATGGCTATTTCTTGTTGATCTGTTTTGACATTTTGAAACTTTTAGTTAAATAAAGCCTGCTGCAAAAAAAAGATCTCCCTTATTTGTACGAGCTGCTCTATTACAAAGTGGCTTCACTTTGTTGACCATGTGTCATATTTACATGTTCCTTGGTCTGGCACACAAGCTTCAGCCTCTTTCTCTGCTGACTCATGTGAATAAAAACACTCTCCCCTTAACTCCTCAGTTAGACAACTATTGCTTCTCCAAGGGCCATCAAATACATTTTTTAAAAGTTACAATAACACATAATTTATTCCTTTTGCATACTTCTGTCCTGTGAAGTATACGGTTTTTATTTTGCTACACATTTTCCATGTCTTTTGCAAGCCACATCTAGCTTGATACACAGGTTATTGCACTCCAAAAGTGAGATGGTTTTTCTTATTTTACATCATAAACCCCTGCAGGAAGAAACTATGAACTTTCTGTTTCTGCACAACCTCATGTTATCAAAGAGAAACTAATAATTCCTACATTAAAGACTGTCACGCTGCCAGCATGTGTGCATCCATGCTCTGACAAGGTCTCAGCACTCCACTCCTGTCTCACTGGGACATCACTAGCATCAAGTACATTTTCATAGCTACATAAAATGTCTCTGAGACCTCACATTTTTTTGCATCACAAAGTTCATTAACCGTGCATAAATCTTACAATAGAGGGGTTCTGCAGAGCAGCACTCTGCTGCTGGGAAGCAGATTTTGCTTGCAAGTCTACAAATAGGGTGCAGGGCTGATTCACAGTTGCTGGAAGAGATGCAAACTTTTTGGCAGTTCTACAAAACATTTGGCCTGCAATTTGTCTTACTGATCACTGCCACAATTATGTCCAGGTCCCAAAGAGAAGAAGCCCGCACAGTCCAGCAAGGAGACTGCTGTAGGGAGAAAAGGCTTCACCAGAGGTGCCCCCACTTCTCACTCTGCCTGCCTTCCCTTTTAGTCAGATGGTTTTTTTTAACCTCAGTCTTCCAGGAACAGCCTGGAAGACAAAATTACATTCTCACACTTCACATCTGATTTTAAACCCGATTTTTAAGAAGGGTAAACTTTAGAATACACTATGGGTTTTGAAAGCTTTATGGTATTAATAACACTATCACAGCAAAACAGTGCTTGGCTGGAGAGCACACACATTTTAAACCAAATGTAACATGTCAGATTGTCAGTTTGATGTCCAAAGTACATTCAAACAAGGCTAGAGATCAGTTTAATTTAATTTGTCCAAATATCCAGTGATTTACTACAGTTTTATTAATCAAGTGTCAGCCAAAACAAAAATATTAAGGTTTAGGGAGTTTGTCTTAGTTTAAAAACACTCTAAACAATATCACCTCCAAAACAACGCATATTACTAAACTGACGAGAAGGCTTGGTGGTCAGAACTGACACTTCTGACCGAACACATGCACAAGCAGTTCACAATGTACTCACAAACCCATTCATACATAGTTTAGAAGCTATGTTGACTGGGTTTTTTACTCAGAGGGTGGTTGGGCATCAGAACAGACTCCCCAGAGAGTGGTCACAGCACCAAGTCTCTGGGGCACATGGTGATTCTTGGTGACTTGGGCAGGGCCAGGAGCTGGGCTCAGTTATCCCAACAGATCCCTTCCAACTCAACAGATTCTGTGATTCTATGACAACAGCTACAACCACTCATGAAAAGACAGCTAGATAGCATTTTCAAAAGGCTGCTGAGTCAGGACCCTAAATTCTTCATGTAATTTCCACATTGCTGGAAAGTTTACAATAGGTCTCAATTCAGAGAAATACATAAAGTTCAATATTAAACATAGAAGAAATTCAGTCAATGGTGATATAACTAGCTAGGAGCACAGAGGAATCAGTATGTATGCAACTAAACGTTACACATACTCTCAGTAGTTCCAGCAACAGAGAACACCACTCGAAGAACTACCCATTAAAATCAATACAGGAACATCAGCTTTGAATTGTGTGCAAGATAACTTACCTCTGTCTGTCCTCCAGTCATTAATAGACAGCACTTGCTACAAACTTGCAATTTTTGTTTGTTTATTTAAGGTATATTGATTTTGCTTACTCACACATCTACTTATAAACAAAACCGACACAGGAAAGCTTCTAGGGTTTTTGCACTGTTCTGGGCTGTGATGTACATGGGTCAATTGCTCCTCATCTCTTTTTCTTACCATACTACTAAGGTAAAGTGAACACTGCAACAAAGAATCATGACCCCACATTTCTGCTAATTCTATATCCTAGAAGGTTACATTATCCTGCACCCAAGGCCTCCTGCAACGAATGGACAAAGCACACAAGAATGAGCATGGACTGTCAAGACAAAAGCACGTAAAGAGATTATAGGAGCTTGTCTAGGTCATAGTGTCCGGGCTGCTCCTCAGAACTGTTCAAAATAAGTTTAGCTGAACTTGCATTTTAAAACCTTTCACCCAGCTTTATAAAAACGCATATGAAAAGTTACCTCCTGAATATGACTACTAAACTAATATTACTTTAAAAATTATATATAGATACATAATATAACTCTAAAATATATCTATATACCTAAAAATATATAAATACATATATATAAATTCTATGTTATATATATAGTACTGCCTAAGAGTCATTAGAAAGAAGCCCAAGGTTCTGCTTTTTAGGTGAAAAGCCCTGTCACTTGCTTCTGATTCAATGGATAACACTTCTAGAAAATAGGCATGAGGTGTTAATAAAATTCTTCTTTCCTCCTTTCAGAGGCTTGGCATGGCTCTGAGAAATTGCTAGCTGGAAGAGAAAAGAAGTGTGATAAAACTTAACATAGCTTATCTCAGCCCAGTGACATTACTACATACTATTATCCCCATATATCACATCCAGATTTGATTACTGTACTGTAGCGGTGTAACCTCCCTATCACTACAGAAAAAAGCTCTAATGTAATAATACAACACCAGCTTGCATTGAATTATACAGAAAAATCCTGTAGTTCCCTCAAACTGGGCAGTACCAAACACTCTTGAAGCTAGACAGGACACAAACAACTAGAAGTCTGGGAATCACAGACTAGATCATATGGCCTGTCCCTGTAAACACATCAACTGCTTGGAGATAAACACATTATGCAAAGTATCAGGAACTCCAAATATCTCTAGCAAAATTTCTACTATTGCCTCTCCCCTTGATATTTTGAGTTAGAGACACCAAGCAAAGCTGAGCTGATAGGCTGGTGCCCAACTATTGCTGCAGCCTTTCACATTGGTAAGCATTTTCCTAATATTTCTCTTGGCTTCCCCAGTCTGCCTTTTTCACTTGTGCTTGGACTGGAATTTTTTGAAGACAGAAACCACCATTTCATGTTAATTAAAAATAAGTTACCAAACACTAGTAGGTATTTCTGTGATTAGAAGTCCCTGAAAATCTCAACACTCAGTACCAACTAAAAGTTTTTAATAGTGTTTCCATTGCTTGGGAAAGTCCAGTTTTCAGGGATAGAGCACATTCCTACAACACCCCACTGAGTCTGCTAAAACCAGAGCATTTTGCCTGAAGTTCAAACCCATGTATTACATTTATTGCTTCAAACACTTCAGTAGTATAACTAACTGGAAACTCAGTGCATCGGTCCTTTCTGACTGAAAATAGCTGCTGCAACAGCCACGAGCATGATCAGTTCCTGCTGCTTGCTGAGCAGCACAGCAGGGACATGCTCTGGATGACAGCAACTGGGAAAATCCACAGAGCTTCAGACGCTGGGGATGCTTCTGAATCCTACTGACACGAGCATCTTACTGGCCCACCAGAGTAACAAAAAAAGAGGAAAGAGCTGGACTGCTGGGAATAATGGCAATATGGATATAAGGGAAGTAATGACATGGAAAACGAAGGAAAAGTTACAACAGCTGGGACTTGAGGACAAGGTGATAGTGGTGGATTAAAGACAAAAGTGGGAAAAGAGGTCAAATGTTCAAGAGGTGCCAAGGCACTATGGGGTCACAAGGAAGGAAAAGGCAATGAAACTCAGAAGGAAAAGAAAAAAAAAAGATTCCTCAGTAACTCTTAAAAGAGCCATGTGAGAGAGAAAACATAGTGGACATAGGATGAATGAACTTAAGCCTTTCCTTTTCCAATACATTCTCAGACATCATTTTCTAAGGCCACGGATCAGTCTCACCTTGAAATAGAGGGAAGTTGACAGATGCCAGAAAGACTTATGCAATGAGTAAATATGGTCCCAGCAAGAAAATTATACTTGGAATAGATCTCTAGCAGCACATTTCATTCACATAGCCTGCTAAGTATTGCCAACATCAAAATCTTACGCACTATTGTAAACGTTGCCCTGTAATTTCTTGACCATCTTAAAGCCAGAACAGATAAAGAAAGATGGAGAATTGGCAGCACGACAATAGAACAGATGATAAAGAGGATAAAGAGGAAACTGAAGGAAAACAGGGAAGGACATTAAAAGCCAGCAAGACAGTAATCTGCAAAGCAAAGCAATTCCAGCTATTTCCTCATCACCTATGCAGAGGATGCATTAGTCTTCCCTTCATGTTTCCACCACTATTACATCTGCTGCATTGCTACTACATCATTTGCTAAATGTACATATAAATATTAACACTGTCAAAGCCATCTGTCTTTTAATGATACTAAAAAAGGCCAGTGAACTGAAGAAAGGAGAGTTCTAAATGCATAAGAAACCCTGGTCCCCCATAATAAGGGGCTTGTAACTTATCTATATACTCTCAAGTACTGAAAGATACTAAGCTAGAAACACTACGTATTAGGTTTCCCTACTCTTCATTTAAGACACAGAGATATCAAAGGGGCTTGCTGTTCAAACACAGACATCAAATTTATTTGGTAACATCTAGCCATTATTCATGCTTTTTTGTTCCTGCCTGTGATGAAATTGCCCAGCAGGACACCAGAAACAAGCAAAATTATTCTATTGTCCGGAACAATCAAATCAGCTCAAGTTAGCCGATATAAGGCAGAAATGGATGTCTGCAAGCCTCCGATGGAATCAAACTTTACATTTTTTAATTTTAAAAGCTATGGTATGACACTGCTTCTGTTCCTCAACAATTCAAGCCCTACAGAGTTCAGAGGAAAAAAGCCTCTTAGAATTGTGTAGTATTTCTCTAACACTACTTCCAATAAAATAAACATTAAAACTCCTGTTAAATTTAATGGGAACATGCCAATATCTCTAGGTTTCTTAGCTGTGCTATTCAGAAATATGTGAAATCTTGGCTTCTGTAACCTCCGTTAAATCACAGCAATGATACTTTAATATCACGGATACTTTTAACTCTCGGAGGAATGCAAGTGAGAGGACACTCAGAAATCAACTTGACTAGCATTTCAACCTACTGACTGAAAAATTATCAGAGTAGATAAGAATTCTGCAGATGTTCTTGCACCATACTGATTTGCATTTTCTTTACTAAAATATAGTGCAAAGTACATAACTGCCGAGAAAGTTACCCAATCTCTAGAATGGCTTACTAGCTTTAGAGTTGCAGTTTCATATTAATATTACTGAATATACTTTTAAAATTGTCTAGTGACTGCCTGCCAAACAGGAAAGTACTTACAAAGTTAAAGCTTTTTGCCAGCCTTCTGTAGTAACCACATTCCCCCCAAACGGTTGAAACCCCTGTAACTTCTACAATTTGACTCAAAATTACTCAAAAGGGCACACAAAATACCCCATTCTTCAGGCCCTGCTCTAGCAAAAAAGTTTGTTCACCCCCACCCCCCCCTCCAAACTGTCAGTTTTCTAAGCTGTCTTTGGACTTCTGATCTTACTCCATATCCAGATACTTCCAGCCCTACCTTTCCATGTGAATGGAGGAAAAGCCTCTTCTCAGTCCTCTCTGACCACAAATATCCCATTACTTGCACACTCTATTGGTCCCAAACCCTCTCTTACCATGAGTTGCAGATGTCTTTCTCTTACAAGATAATAGTTGGGGTGGGGGAAGGGGATTAAAAGAGTATTGGGTAAAGCAAAATTGAATTTAACCAGCCAATTTCAAGCCAAAAGGCTCCTGTCTCTAATGTTTTACAAACTATATTCACAGTCTCCCTTCAAAATCTGAAAACTCTCAAAAAGTTCATTTAAATAAAAGTTATGTACAGAGTGAAAGCAAATCACATTTAGTTGCCAAGTTCTACAATTCCAACTAAAATCAAATCCTCATTTTAACAATATTTAAAGAATTATGGACATGGAAGACAAAATCAGTTGGATGCTAGAGAACAGAAACCAGACTTACATATGCAAGATTCACAGAAGAATAACAAATCAGTAAGAAAAAAATACAAGTAAAGGATGTTGTTAACTGCTATTTATTCTTTGTTTTCCTTTCAAGCACAGATCCCTATTGAAGGAAGAATTCAAACTGGCCTGTATGATATCCAGTGAAATTAGTGGTTTACTCAGGACCATGAAGTACTCTACAGAGTCTACAGAACCACCTGAGCTGGAATAATGACATGCACTGTCTTAAAGCTGGTACAAGAAGGAATTGTTTTCACTCCACTTGAACATTTCTTAAAAAATCTAGATTTGAACTAGTACCTATACAAACTAGACTCTGCTACTGTTAGCTTTTTTCTAACAAATGCTTTCTATAGAGTTCAGCAGAATTATTTTCACTATGTGGAACATTGACAGCAGAGGTACAACTGACACCAAAGAAGGTTCTAAGCATCATTCCCTTATTATCGTATCAACTCTCATACCTTTTCTCCATACCCTTCCCATGGGCAGCTCCACACAACACTGACTCTTTTCTCTCTTCCTTCTGCAGGACCAACTAACCCCTCCCTGCCCCTAGCATGGCCAGCACGACCCTGTCCCTTGTACAACTTCTTACCCTTTCAGTTACTTACACAGCCACCCAACCTTTCCTCAGCACAGCCAACAGACCTTAACTAGCTAACCCATTCTTTATAACACCCATCCTCATTGAACATAGCTGTGACCTATTAATGGCAAGGCTGTTCCCACTCTTTGGTAATTAGTAGAGCTCCAATTTACCGGGGGTGAGATTGCCTTCAGCACTATCTCTATTCTCCTACAATCCGTCCTCCCACAGAACTTTGTATCAGTATTTGGTATTAGCAACAATAGGATGAGATTCTGATCAGTGGTGGGATCAGCTCCTGACCTATAGCTATGATAATTCAGTGTTAAGTGAAATGCATGCTCCACTACACACTTTTCACGCCCTGTGCATTTTTTTTGCACATCTGAAGTGAGACTTCAAAAGCTAGACACTCAGCAAAGCAGGCAAAAAAAATCCCAGAGTGGGTCAGTGATCACCATACGGCCTTCAACCAGCCAATTTGCCTATGCCAGCTCATCCCTGTCTCCTACATTTGTAGCTTTCTGCTGTTGCCAAAAGGGCAGCTGGAGTACGTGGTATGGCAGCAACTATTCATTACCCTCCTCCAGGTTTCTCCCCATGCCTCATCTCTTCCTTTTCCCGCTTTGCCCTTTCTCTCTCCCTGCAGTAACAACAGCAGAGGCAGCATTTTCCCCCTCTATTGCTTCTCAGCAGACTGGGAAGCACTGCAGGTAAGCAGGAGCTGTTAGTAGAGAACATTTCTAGCAGGGAGTAGGAGTAGATTTATGCAGGTGTAGAAAGGGATTGATACAAGACAGTGGGTGAGCTGTGTGTGACTGTACCACATCCCCAGCAGAGAGGGAAAAGAGAAGGAGATGGACTGTGGCAGAAGGCAAGGAAGACCCCTATCTGTACAAAGTTTCTCCAAAATCTCTCAGCTGCTCTTGACAATCACTTACCCTCAGAATGAGAGACCCTGTGAAACCCTGCTGAGTCCCTGTAGCTCTCTCAGCCTTGCCCCACAAGCCTGACAGATCTTGCTCCACAACCACCTTGTCATGTGGAAACCTCTCAAACAGGACCCCAGCAATTTCCCTTTCATTTCAACAAATATGACTCCAATAACAGCTTTTTAGCAGCCTATGAACCACAGTTTAGATGAGATCTAAAGTTTTTGCAAGTAAAATCCTAGGCCTTTCAACACCACAAGCACAAATAGATTCAGTCAGCAGATGAAATTAAAAATGAAAATATGCTACAGTCACTTTCTGCCAGCGCAATGCCAGCCCTCAGCAGTGTGCAGCACAAGCAGAGGTGAACACACAGGGTGACCTGCACTACAATGATGATAATTCCATTCTCTGTCTGCCAGCTACAACAGATCACCTGCTGACTGAAAGGAGTTCCCATTCCAACAACAGAAACGGCATTAAAAGAAGGAAAAAAATAAAAGCACCTAAGTAGTCTTTCCATTTCATTCAGATTAGAGGCACTGGAAAGAGACAGTTCTATTTCTCAGATCCATGGACAGCTCACAGAACCAAGGACTCTGACCAGCTTTAATTCCTCCCCTGCTACTGCCTTTCAGGTGACATTCAGAGCTCAGATAACCTAGGTGTTTAACTCTATAGATTGCAACTTCTTCCCCAAGCCATTTCCTATAACTCAGCACCCACTTGCTACTGAGATATTAGATTAATTCATAATAAACTTGCTTTATGCAATGGTGGCACAATAGCATAGCTAACTTCACACTGGCAAAATGGAAATATGAAAGGATGCTTTCAAAAATGTATAATGTTTTAAATTTAGATCTGAAGAAGCTGCACTGAAAGAAGAAAAATAATATGGAAGATATTTTAGCAAAGAAAAGCTCACTGAAATCTATGTGGGTTTTTTTTTTCCTGACAGCATTAGGGATTTTTTAAGACGGCAGAAAATTAAATTTCTTTCATTAACCTAAATATAGCTGTAAATTATTTTCAGTGGAAATAGAGGCTTTTCTTGTTTAAAGTCATGATGTCCTCACTGATTTAGTGAGCTCTGCTACTCAGCCAGCAAAAGGATTTCTTAGGACAACTCAACAGGTTTTCTCATGTACAGCCAGGCTAATGGCTAAGACCCTTAGATGGAGTCTTTGGCATAGGTCCAATCATGCTGATTTCATCTGTCCTCAACTCTGGAAAGTGGACTTGAACTCAGAACCCATACTACCAATCATCCACACACATAAACATTGATCATGATAATTTGCAGGAGTGGAACCACACAGCTAAATATCAATGGAATTTTCCTTCCTGATCTCAATTCCACTGATTAAAATGTAGCTGCATTGCCAACTCAAGTGAATCATTTACATATGCCACATGTAAGAAAGCTAGATAAAAACATACTTTATCATTACCTGAATTACCTAACTCAAAAAAAATATAGTCAGAGCTGTCAAGTTGCTAGTTTGTTTTTCAATCATTGCTTGCAAGTGGTTTATTGTTCTGTATTTTCTGTTTTTCAAAGCTCAAGTTCACCGGAATCCTCTTGAATACTCGGTGCCATTCTGTATGACAATTTCTGTGCTTACAAAAAGCCTGAAATGTCATAAATCCAAAGCTCTCTTTAAAACTGCAGTGTAGCCATGACTCAAAAAATCTGCAAAACTGACACTTTTCCTGTGCTATGTCTGTATTGATGCACCACTAGAAAAGCAGCCATCTTTTTAATTGTCACTATACCTATTTTAGAAACCCAAACAAGTATTTTCTATTGATCTTACCAAAGCCCCGAAAAACTATGTATTTCGTTGAAAAGCTTTCATCCAGTAAACTCTGAATCACTGTTTCATGCCACAACTTGGAAAAATTAAAAAAAAAAAAAAAAATATATATATATATATATTCAGGGAGTATATGTATCATAAGGTTAAATGCAACCGCTGAACACTTTGTAGATGAAAGGAACCAGGATTTTGCATATCTATCCAACTTGTGTTAACATAATAGACGTTATCATGATTTCAAGCTTTGTACTTGTTTATCATTAGTGTTTCCACTGTAACCATGGCATCTGTATATAGCAGAGGCCTAAGAGAAAAATATCCAGTATTTTCCTAAAAAACTCATCTGAGAAAAAAATATAAGTATTTGCACAACGGCAAAAGTCAATTCAAATTTGGTGAGCTGGTTAAAATGAGAAACGGTTTCCTCTTAGGGGATAAAAAACCCCAAAACATTATTTTTTTGTGAATCTTTTTTGCATTTTGGAACTTCTGACAAGAACCTAGAAACCAAGAAACATAACCTTGGCCCTAGCACAGATATTATAAAACAAATTCTGAAATTTCCTTTAAAAAACCCCATTCAGTACTATATGAGATCAAAAGCATTAAAGCTATTAATATGTTGACAAGACCTTTCTCAGCACATAAACATTTTCTCAACCCTCTTTTAATAGTGATGGTCCACTCCTGCAAAAACTGTTGCATCATTCTGAAGGTAAGGAGGGGCAGCAGTGCAATTAGCCCAATCACACTAAACAAGTACTTGGTACCCAGTTCCAACTTTCAGGACTGCTGAAACAGAAACCCTCAGAATGGCAAAAAAGACTTGATGGTCTTCAAATGTGTTTCAAGTGTGTAGGCTGCATTTATTTGATATTTCAGGCAGCAAGGAAAAATGAATTATTGTGATTGCTGGTTTTAATTTGCTTGTTACAGAGTTCAGAAAAAGTACTACAAAAATATCTGCCTTAAATGCCAAGAGTGAAATGAAGGAACTGGTCCTCTTATTAAACAGAAAAAACTGACTATCATACCAGCAGATCTTAGCCCAACATTGGTTTAGGCCACATGCATTTTCCTTCTAGTGTGAAATTCATTCACTTTTCAGATGACTCCTTTTTCAGGTTTTAAGATAGACTCCAGACACTGATGAAGATACCAATAAATCTATTTACTTCAGTATGGACTCTATAGACATGTCATGGCCACAGGTCTTCTTGTAACTCAATGAAAAAAGACCCAAAACGGGTGTGATTTTGCAAGAGTTCTCTGAAGGTCACTATCTATTAATCTAATAAGCACACTCAGTATTACAATTACGGCAACACACTCAGTAAATAGGAAGATTTTGGAAAGGGTAAAGCACAATCCTATAAATACCTTCCACCCCCCCATTCTAACTGTGATACAGGGGGAGGTGTACGCTGTCTATGTAACACATGAACACAATCTAATGGTAAGGATTTACAGTACAAAACACAGTAAATGATGCTTCAGAAGCTGCATTATATTGAGCTGACCATTTATGATCCACTGCCATGTCCTCGATTCTGTCACATCAACAGACAACAAATGTAGTCACTCCCTCGTCTCCTCCCACCCACTGAATGCTGGACAGCAATGAATCCTGATGCAATAAAAGCCAGCATTTATCTGATTCAGCTATCTAGTTCCTCGCAGATCCTGTTTACAATGGACCTCAACCTGTTAAATTCCACTACTTATCTCGGGAATGTGTTCAGATAAATTTGAGTTCATCTTAAATATCAGAGCCAGGATGCACCCCAGTCCCACCGAAATCCAAACTCGGGATCTGGAGTCTGCAAGGTCCTTCCAGATTTGGTGACAAACTCACAACATATACCATGCACAAAAAGAACACACAAAATTATTATTCTTTCACTAAAAATCTGTGCAGATCTCCCACTGGTCTCAAAGATGAAACCTCACTTGATTTCAGGAGAGTCCCAACTTGATTATCATTCAATCCAGGTAAAAGACATCTGCAATACTGCTGCATTTGTCTTTTCCTGATATAGCTATTTTTCCTCTTTCTATCACCCACTTTTACCATTTGAGGTTACTAATGTGTAGCTTTTATAGAGCATCAGAATAATCTAGACTATCATAATCACAATGCAACACATAGGCAGCAAAAAAGAAAAATATTTTAAAGTTGTAAACATAAAAGTTTTAACAGCAAAGTTCATCAGCTCCTAATCAGCATAAATAGAGTCTAATTCTTTCATGCCCCTTCATCATTTCGCCATCTCTACATCACTATATTAAGCAAAGAAGCCCCAAAGAATACATAAAACTCAGACCTATTAACCCTAGCTGTTTTTTCTTTGGTCCTTTTCTTTGTCTGTTTGCCAAAAAAGTACTGGCTAGTATCCTTGACCATGAAAAATAAATACATAAAAAGATGAGCATACACAATTTCAGATGGGTGGTCGAGCAGGGCACACTGAAAATGAGATGATAGCTACTATTGTTTTATTATACATCTCATTTAAAGGATATCCACCATTTAACTGTTTAGCTGCAGAAATGTGAAATGTGCATATTCAGATTTCCCATTTCTTCATTGTTTGATTGGCTTCTCCCTGTTAAATCACACTACCTGAGGATGTCAGAGCAAGGATTTTCCAGCTTTTTTGTACTCCCACTGAGGCACGTTAGCCTCTGGGTCTTAAAGACGCTGTGAAAGCTGTTAAGACACGTTCTGTGTACAGACAACAGGATTTCTCTAATTCCACTAGGACCCTTTCATCAGTCTTGAGCATTTGAAGAAGCATTGCGTTAGATGTACGCATAGAGGTGTCGATCATCTAGAGGAAGGGAGGAGGAGCATCAGTGTTGATGCAGTGAGCTCTCAAGTGACAGGAAGACCCTGAGGTGTCTCGTATCAGAGGTCAGGTCTGGATTTTTAAGACTCATCATTATCAGGCTAACCAAGAGTAATTCACCCTGAAATGATGAAACTCATCTAAGCGCTGGATCTGGGTTTTATGGTAATGTTTTGTATGGATGCATTTGGTTCAGGTTTTTCAGACTCAGTAAGACAACTAGATTTGTATTTATGTCATATAATTTCACAAACTTGCATGGTAACTACGTACCTCTTACTTAGATTCAGCATATTTTTCTTTCCTGCCTCGCCTGTAGACCACATGCATTAGTTATATAGTAACCACGACTATCTCAGTATAACAAAGTGTGGAAATAATGAAAAGCCTTCAGAGGCATTACATGCCCTTGGCAACCTAGCTCTGCAAGACAGATGTTGCATCCAGACCCATGCCACTGAAAATCGTATGTACATGTATGCATCTACAGCGTGAACACTTACCCAGTCCTCGAAGTGACGGCTCCCGTTCTGCAGCAAGTCCTCAAACTGTATAGTGCAGTTAGCTACAAAATCGTCGTACCCGATGGGGGCATCATGGAAAACAGCCATCTCTATCTTCCTGCCATTACAAACGTCGGTGACAAATTCATCGTTCCAAGCAGGACTGTTGGTCTTTTGCTTGGTCGAGGTCTGCCCGATCCTGGAGTCGTCCACATTGAGTGCGATGTAAGGGTCCAGCAAAAAGGTCTGTGGCCTGGGACCCACCGCATGCCTCAGAGACCACGCCGTGGGCTTCAGATTCACCGCCTCGCAGATCTTGATTTTCAGCAAGCCATTGAAAACCACCATGGCTGGATAGCTGCACTTTTCCCGGGATCAAACACTCACTCAACGCACTCGCACCGAGAGGGAGGGAGGGAGGTCTCGCCAATAAATAGGAGGGCAGGTCTGGGAGTGGGGAAGCAGGGTACGGTGCGGGTCTCTTCGCCCGGCTGCTACCTTTGATTATTTAGCCTTTGCTCTTGCGACACCCAGTGAATACATTTATTTTCTTGCCCGTGTTTCTAACGGAAAACAAGGGAGGGGGGCCGCCGGGGAAGGGGAGGCGGCCGCGGCTGCAGGAACCCCCGAATGCAATCAAAACCCGAGCATAATCAATCCGGGGGGTAAGCAAGAGCCTTCTCCCTTCACCCTGACCATAATCCTGGATCAGTCCTCGCAGAGGAAGCAGAGCCGCGATCCCGGGCTCCCGCACACGCCAGTCCTGCCCGTGCGCCGCACAACAATACACGCATACACACACACACGCACACGCACACACGCACGGATCAGAAACACCGGCCGACCCACCAGCCCTGCCTACTGCACAGCCTCCGCTCAGCAAACATCCACCCGGGGACCTTCCATCCGCGCCGCCGCCCGCAGCCGCCCGTCCTGCGCCGCCGCCGCCTCCTGCTCCGCCGCCGCCAAGGCCGAGGACCCAGCGGAGCGACCCCCGCGCATGGGGGGCGCCGGCAGCGGAGCGGCCCGTGCGGGTCTCGGCGGGCTCCGGCTGGGCGGCCGCCGCCCTGGCGATGGGCAGAGCCG